>JANIWM010000009.1:0-268386 GCA_030555655.1 Starmerella floris
GAACCGGGGTCACATCCACCCTAAGGATGTATGCTACCACTATACCACAAACCCTGACTTGTTGATGCCTCATGAGATTGTAGGTACATGTATACACCCAGTTAATGATGTAGTGGTTTTTCACCGGGACCCGCTATTGTGCACTACTACCATGGAACACAAAAAAATCTATGTCGGCGTGTTGCTTGGCGCAGGGCAGCCAATTGTGAGCCAAACAAAAAAAGCGTTATTGGAGTTAATCGATCTTCTATTTTCGAAGGCGCAAGCGTCGATTGACACTGTCGAAACTGTGGATGACCTGTTCCTTCTACACTTAGCAGAAACTCTGATTGGAACCATGGAGAATTCTGAGTACACAAACGCAGGGCGGGGTTCAGAGCTGACAATAGATGGGAGCATTGAATGTGATGCTAGTGTATTGTTTGCGGGAGAGAAGTGGGCATCCGCCTCTGTTGGTGCGGTACCGAATGTCGGCAATCCCTCAGCCCTGTGCTCGGAACTCGTCAGACAGCAGCTTCGTTCGCCAGATCCAGCTAATAATTATGGTAATATAACCCAGGTTAACAGTAGAAGAATGCGCAGTATCCCTAACTTCATAGTGGGCAGTGGGGCTCGTGATTATGGCGCTCGTATGGGTGTATTTTCCACAGGCTCCCCCATGAGTGATCTCATCACAGACAGAGCACAGCGCAGCTTCGAGAAATGGAATAAGAATCTGTCGGAGGCAACAGAAACAAACACGTCGGAGAGATACGTTGATACGGTGGGACTTATTCTCATCCACGGTACCACGACTTTGGTTGTATCCAGCTCTGGAGGCGCCCTGCTCAAGGATTCGGGTAGAATCGGGCCGGCATCTCTTGTAGGCTGTGGCCTTGATAGCAAGGACGGTGTTTCTGCTGTTTGCTCAGGATTTGGCGAGGATATAATCAGCGCGCGTTTGGCACGCTTGGCAACATCTCATGATACTGAATTGTCCAAAATATCTCACCACTTGACAAAAGTAATATTACAGCGTCCTCCCGCTCAATTTGGCATTTTAAGAGCTTCACAGTCCTCTGTAAAGTCTGGTGTCCATTTTGAATGGATACATACTACGCCTTCTATGGTTTGTGGTTACGGCTCGGTGACTGCGCACCAACAGCCCACAGTTTATAGGATCGTAAGTAAACAACCACAAGAAGGGGGGCGTTACATTGTTTGATTTTGGCAAACTTACCTTTCCATTTACTTACAAAATCTTCTCATTTTGTGTTATTAAATCAAGAACTATAGTACCTGTCACCGAAATCACCCAATCCAGGAGCGATGAATCTGTTTCCATCTAGCTGTTTGTCCACCCAGCCGGTAACAATGTGCACATCGGGATGTTTACTCTTAAATTTCTCCAGACCCTCTGGTGAGGCTATCAAATTGAGAAAGATGATTCGATCGCCAGGAACACCTCGACTCTTCAGCACGTCAATTGCCATCAAAGCTGATCCACCAGTGGCGAGCATCGGGTCTAGCAGAAACACATAACGGTCCGCGATATCGGAAGGCAACTTCTCATAGAAAAGACGCGGCTCAGCAGTCTCCTCGTCTCGCTGTATTAAAATCTTACCGATTCGCACTGAGCGACAGCACTCTCTTAGGCCTTGTTCCATGCTCTCTCCAGCGCGCATGATACTAACACCACAGATATGACCCTTGAACTTCACGCCCTCATATTTTTCTCCTGTAGGAGTGTACACCACGTCAGGTTCCACGGGAAGCAGATCAAGTCCCTTTTCGACCAACAGGCGAATTATACGATCGGCATAGAAAATGAATTGAGAGCGAGGAGTCTCCTTGTTACGAATAAGCGTATAGAGACCCTTCAGCTGATTGTTCTCCTCAAGAACGGAAACAGGCATTGCGAGATTAATATGGATGGATTGTGTGAACCCCCTAAGAAGCTCAAAAAAACTGTTTTCAAAGTAGTCTGTTCAATAGATATCTGACCGGAGCAGGGCGAAACCCTTCAACCTAGATCACCCTCCTCCAGCATAGGGTTGGTCACTACCTCTATAGCACTTGGGTGGAGGGAAGTAATCCTTATGATATGCTCATGTCTTATCCCGATCTGGAACCCTTCTGATTCCTTCTGATTCTACTACCCATTTAGTGTTGGTGTGGCTGATATCTATATCGTTTACGATAAATTTCTCACCATTTTAAATAGATTTTTGATCAAACTATGACCTCTCTTTGATCGCGCCCCATATTCTCAAAGAATACAAGTGGTATCATACTGCTCGAACTCAGCATCAACCAAATTGAAGTACTTTTGATTGACAGAGCCCTCTGTCCTTCGATTTTCTATCGCCATGTATTCAGTTCTCACAGGAGAGGGTCCCGCTGAACTAGTTGGGGTCTTGCATGGTTGTAATTGTAATGACTTAGGCCGAAACTCCCTGCTTCAAAGATAGTGTGGAGCGCGTTGACTAGAACGAAGAGCAGATCTCTCACAATAGAGGACGCATGAGTCTCGTGGTCTAGTAGGATATCACACATTTAGTCGGTCTCAATAGTCACATCATATGCCTCTATAACTGGACTTAAATCAAGCTGTGAGATCTACTTACTCTCTTGCTACTTCATAGTTCTCTACTAATTGCTGTTCGCCTTTTTCCTATATAATGAATAGTGGACGCATTCCTTCATTCCAAATCACAGATAGCGGTTTACGCCTATGTCTCTTCGTAAATGTTTCCTAGATTCTCTAAATCATAGTTTTTAGGCTCAGTTTGTATGAGGTTCCCGTAGTCTGAAACAAGATAGCTCACAAACTAGTTAATCATACGGGATAGACTTTCAAGACTAAAAAGTTTCAACGCTCTCGCTCTGTTGGGAACTCGCGCTCTAGAAATGACATTGTACCTCCTGCAGCTCCGTTTAGCGTGCATACCAGTAAGCACAGCTCGGTCGTGGTTCCTCAAGCGAGTCTGTCTATTGCGGATAAGCAGACGAACGAAGTGAGTTACCGGAAGACGTGTTTTAATCGCTTTAAATAGTCCCCTTGATAAACCATATTTTACTGGCAACTCTCCGAGGGTACTTCTCATGCGTCGTGAGCATGATACTGAGAAATTCATATCAAAATACAAGGTATCAAATTTTTCTTTCAATTGATTCGCTGTATTGTTTCACGCGTATTGTACATGCTTTGCATATGCACCTCACGCCTCCTAAAAGCTCTAAATCAATCTTGGACCTGTGTCGCACACACTATCTAGCATCGAGCCACAAACCCAAGCCTACCCTGTACCCATTTGAATGCCTGGCATTCATTGAGTTCGGGATCCACGTCGTCTTTATATCTGAAAAATATGAATGAGATAGACGTCAAAAATCTAGGTCTGATCAAGGGTTTGCCGATAGTTACCAGTTTGCCTGAATTACGTGAATTACACTACCAGCTCGCTCAAATAAGTCTGCATTCAGAACCCGCTGATGGCAAATATAGTCTTGGCCAGTTACTGATCACCCCAGATGCGATGATTTCAGGGCCCAATGTTCATTCCTTTAACGCTGCCCGAGCCATAGAGAAGCTAATGGATCCAGAAATGCTAGATCTTGTTGCCGCGCCCCCAGGATGCTCGTTGTATACCTTAGCTCAGGCTATTTTTGATGTTGTCACCCCTCTGCAGAAAGCCACGAGTCGAGAACTGCAGGATATCTTGCCTACCCATCGTCTCAAATCCGAATCGCTCCTCGCTTTCACTGATCGCTTCGATAGGGATTTGGTAGTCCGCTGCGGTTTTGTAAATAGTGCTACAAACGATGAGAGACTATTTCGGTGGGTCGCCTCTTTGTTCTGGGCTTGCCATACCACCAACTACGTGGCACAAATGGACAAGTGTGCGGATATCTACGGTGAAAAGCAGCAATTCGAGAGTATCGAAGAAGTCTACAGCTTTTTCATGAAAATGATTCCGCTGCGAAATTCTTTGGAGCCTAGAAAATAATTAAACTGATAGACCTGCTAGCAGTATAAAATATAAAACTCGATAATTGAATATGCGCTGCTAATATAGATTTAGTTTTTGTAGATTTGGGGACCAAGGCGGTTACCTCACACACTGTCATGTCACCCTGTGCGAGAGGATGAGCTAGACGGTACACCAGAGCAGAAGATCCTACATGCCGCTAATCTTCATGCCTGTCCCGTGCTCCCCGCCATATCGCTGTCTATTTATCCGAGAAGCTGTCAAGCTGAGGCGACCCTGTTTAGCCTATGCATGTGTAAAAGAGCCCTGCTACCATCCGAGGGACACGCGCACCTCATGCATGGAGATGGATGGTAGAAATTACCCTAATATTTCTGCCAAAAAACTTGATTTACGTAATTTTTTCCAAATCTTCTCCATACTTTTGTACATAGCCCTTTCAGAAGGATACTATAAAGTCAGAAGTGGTCTGCTGTTCTTGACTTTCAGCAGGTGAATACCCCACATATATTTTCTCCAAACCAATTCATATTTGACTATACCAGCCAATGCCTCGCTCTTCAAGAAACAAGGTTATTTCTCTTACTCAAACAGACAAGAAGGGCCGGGAAAACAAAGAACGGATTGCCGATGAGATCAGAGCTTCCATGGACTCGTACAACCACATCTGGGTCCTTGATGTGGAGAACATGCGAAACACGTTCCTCAAAGAGATCCGCCAGGCGTGGCAAGGCTCACGCATACTCTTCGGTCGCACCAAGCTGATGCAGAAGGTCATCGGCCGATCGCCTGAAGACGAATACCTTGAGAACAGTCATGAACTATCCAGCGTATTGTCTGGAGACGTTGGTCTGCTCTTCACAAATGAAGAGCCTCAAGTAGTGCGTGACTATTTCGAGTCCTTCGTGAAGAAGGACTTCGCCCGTGCTGGTCAGGAGGCGCCTCTTGAATTCACCATTCCCGAGGGTGTGGTCTACTCCACCGGTGGCCAAATTCCGATCGCTGAGGATGTGCCACTGGTCCACTCTCTGGAGTCGACTGTTCGTCAATTAGGAATGCCCACCCGGTTGGACAAGGGCAAGATTGTGCTGGCGATTCCGTACACCGTGTGTCGCGAAGGTCAGATCCTGGATAGTAAACAAACTCGTCTTCTCAAGCAATTTGGAGTGGCACTCTCTGAGTTCAAAGTCAATCTGAAAGGACATTACTCTAAGGCCCACTCGAAGTTCGAGGCTGCCAACTAACTGGGAATAGATTTTGTTACTAATTATTTTGCATTCGTAGTGTACTAATATAAAATGGGTATCGCTAATTACTGTCGGTATCACAATATATGATTGTGGAGTTTCTTCGCGTAAATCCAGTGCTTCAAACCTGTTTTAGACTTTTGTACATGGAATATGTCCATCCGATATGTCCATCCGGTATGGACGCTTTTTTTAGTTCTCGCGAGATAGGGTAGGTAAGTACTACCCACAACGGATGTGATCAGGTAAGGGCAAACATCAAGGGTGGTAGACAATTGACCGGGATCGCGCAACCGCCTAACAGAGCCAAACTTGGAACAATTGCACGCTCATCCAACCGCCCGCTGGCCGCCACTAAAATAGTGGTCGGCCGTGACCAAAACGAACGCAACGCTCTACTCAACCGACGTCGCCAAGAGTATGAGCAAGCGCTGCAACTCAATCGCCGAGATCTGCGACAGTGGATCAGGTATGCTGACTTAGAAATAGAAGCGGGACTTCTCAACCATGCCCGCTCTATATACGAGCGGGCGCTTGCTGTCGACTACACATTTGTACCATTGTGGTATCGCTATGCACAAGCTGAGGCCAAGTTCAAGAATTTCGATAATGCTCGCGCGGTGTTAGAACGCGCACTGAGGCTCTTACCACTAGAACCCAAGCTCTGGCTCACTCTACTAGAGTACGAAGAGATCCGTGGCAATCTTGAATTTTGCTGGACAGTCTTCGAGAAGTGGCATGGTACTGGGTCTCAGGATATCTGGCAGCCATGGCAGCACTTCGCGAGGAGACATGCTAATTCTCCTGCTATTCGCCTGTCTGAGGCGGATATCATAGAGTTGCGCACTAGAAGCGTTCCAGCTGATGCTGAGTTCGAAGATCTCGCATTAACGGACCTAGAAACGGAAATGTTGAAGACCAATGGCCGAGATATCGAGTTGTGGTGGCTATCGCTGGACGAGAATCCATCTCAAGATATATTCGAATTGGCTGTGAAACACTGCCGTCCAACACAGAATAATTTCAAGGATAGTCGGTGGAGAATGTATGCTCTACTGTGGCTAAGGTTTGCCATATTTGTAGAAACTCAGGACCTTGATACTAAAAGAGTGAGCGCTACAGATATATATGAGCGTGCGCTGAGTAGCTATGAACACTCCACAATTAGCTCTGTGACCTTATGGATGAACTATTTGGCTTATTTAGTGAGGCAACATGCACCCTTGGCTAAGTGCCGCCAGCTACTTGGAACAGCCATCGGAAAAACCCGTCAAAACGAGAGTGCAAATCCTCGTATCATCAGGGAATATATCAAATTCGAAACTAAAGTTGATGAAATTGAGCGGGTCAGGAAGTTATTTGGCATCCTCTGCTCGAATTGGCCTCAAAGAGCAGATTCATGGAACGATTACGCTCAGTTTGAGGCGAAAGTATTCGAGCTAGAAAGAGCAACAGCCCTTTGGGAGTTGGCTTTGCAACTTGATTTGGACCATATCGATTCAGTATGGTCAGATTACATTGATTACACCGCTGATCACATTGGTATCGAAGAAGCTCGACGGATCTCACAACGCGCCCTTCATTGCGCGAAAATAAACCATAAAGCACAACTTGTGGCCAAAGTGGCCATGTTTGAGCTTGGGCTCGGAATGTACAATTCTGAGGATGTGCCTGATGAAATGGCAGTTATAACAGCCCGGGATGTCTTCGAGAAAGGCTTGAAGGCACTTAAAGGCCAAGACAGGGAAGACGTGTTTGATTTATATACACAGTTCGAGGAGAGTTACGGGGACGAGACGACTTCGCGACAATTAAGTGTCCGTGCTCCCAAGTTTTTGGCAACGACCGCAGGCGCCGGGGTTAATAACGAGCCTTCCAATGATATGGACATCCAAGAAGAGGAGATCCTGGAAAGCAATGAAAGTGAAGCGGAGATCAGCATCATTAATGACTTGTCATCCGCAGACAGTCCGCTCGGAGAATCTTCCACCGCAGGTGACGGTTCTCTCCAAAATACTCACCAACCTACAGCATTAGGCGAGAAACCAGCCCCGAGCTCAGCAATAGCCCGACTGTTAGCTAATGCCCAGAAGTGGAAGAGTCAGCAAAGCGATGCAGCCCACACTATGGAGGGGTGACTGAGTTATATTATCCCAGAGGAAGAGAGCAAGAGGCCATAACACAAAACCTCAAATGCAAGGTATAATTGTTTGTAAGACGTTCATATTCATTAAGCATTCCACCAGGTATTAATGAGGTTCATGAAGAGCAAATTGCAAGCCCTTCCAAATTTCCAATAAATAAGAATACAAGCAACAAGCAACTGGGGCTTTATTTCGAAAATCCCCCCTTTGTAGGGGGGGGCAAAAATGGTTTTGGCGGTGCCAATTTGAATTGGGGCGGTGGTGCAAGCTTAGAAACTGGTGGCGGTGTGGCATCTGTCTTGTGTGGATCAGGAGCAGTGTTGGCTGCAGACGCCGATGAAACGGTTCGATTCACCTGGATGCCTTGTGGCTGGGAAGAGGGCTTTGGCGGCTGCCACGAGAAAGGTTTTGGGGGAGGCATTCCTCCTGTGATCGGAGTCGGCCGGTGTGGTGGTGGGACCGAATCTTGGGGCTGCTCAAGGTCGTCAGTTTCGATTTCATCAAGGAAATTCTTGGCAGCCTCAGTAGCCTCAGCAGCGGTCGTGCAATCCTTTTCAAAATGACCCATTGTTCCGCATCGACGACACTGGGATTTCCGCATGATTTCTTGGCGGTCGGGGCAATCATATTTGCGATGACCAGGCTGCCGGCAGAACCCACAGAGTTCGTTGTCGTAATCCCGAAGTGTTCCATTGAGCTCCGCGAGTTCCCGCAACTGTAACCGTTTGAAATCGTTTTTATGTTCAGGAGTCTCAATTGCCGTACTCACGACCTCTTCTATGAGTTCTTGGGCCTTCTCGATGCTTTCCTGGGACACGGCGGTGATGACACAATGCAAATCCTCATTGCTGGAAGAATTGTTACTTTGACGTCCACCTTCTTTGACGCTTCCGCGACCACGAATGCTGATCTTAGCACCAGACTCATTTTCCATGTGCCTTAGTGCATTGCCCCGGGGCCCGAGCAGCAATCCAATGAAATTGATATGGGGATGGGTGCGTACGGGAAAGAATACCTTGTGCGTGATCTTGGTTAGTTTCGTCATGCTTGCCGGCGGAACGTAGCCAGGGATAGTTCGCAGAGCCTCGATTACGGCCAGAGTGCGTTCCACCTCCAGCTCGTGAATCTTTCTTTGCTCCCGCGTGTTGGTTCTCTTGCCGAACCTGTCGTACTCCGGTGGCGGTGACGCAGGTCTAGGAAGATCCAAGGGATTCGGCGGATCCTCCAGATCTCCGTTATCCAGCCGCCTCGTGAGCTCATCGATGTACGTAGTGAGGGCGATCGCCTCCAGCTGCTCTGGCGTCTTCGCGGTGCCGACGAACATGAAATTATTTCTGCTCGATGCTCGGCGGGAATAGGCAGCCAATTGATCAACTAGTCTCAGCGACCACGGTTGTGCAGTTCGGTTCCGCGTGTGGTCTCAATCTCACTTAGGTTTATGGGCGGGTTAAATTTACTATTTTCATATTCTGCTGGTCAGGGGCTAGGCACAATGTGGTGTGGATCTGTTTTTTGTGTGTGTGTGTGTGTACACACACATCTTAGGGACACATATGTGTGTGCGTTTCTGACCGGGTGACGAGACGGGTTGGTTGGGACAACACGAGAATAGCGCAGGCGCCCACTACGCTCGGAAGAACTGTTGAAGCGCCGGAGAGAGGGTGGAGGCCGGCTTACATAACTAGACCTATACTTCCGTGATCCTACCGGCCAACCAAGTGCACCACAAAGCGGTTGATCAGAGAATATCCTCGATATGTCGGGCATTAGCTACAACGGAGGTGCGAGCCGGTGCTGGAACTCATGGCAGAAGTTCCTTGACTGCTACACATCTAAAGAAACTGCGGATCCTCTGCAGGCCTGCAAGCTGCTGGCCGAGGACTACAACGAATGCCTCCACCACACTAAGGAAATCGAGCGGGCCAACAAGATCTCTGCCGAGATGCAGCGAAGAGAAGCTGCGGGTGAAGAGCTGCCGAAGGCCGAAGTGCGACGGGGATTGAAGTACTCACTTACTGACCTCGAGTACATAAAATAGAGCGTGTCAACAAGCTAGAGCGAACCTCATACACACATTTTAACTGAAGCCAGAATATATAATATATGCTATATGGAAGTACATGAATTCTTTATTGCGTATGGTCAACCCAGGGGGTTTACCGCTAGTTTCCAGCTTGCGTACTTAAAGGCTATGAGATTAGGTAAATAAGGAGTAGTTACTTGCATTCATAATATAATTATTCTAAGAATAGAGGAAATTCCGGAATTTAATATAATATTCCATCCTTTGGATTCCGTCCGCGCGCGTTTTAACCGTTAGGAACTTGGATTGGGGGAGGGCACCTGGTCAGTTAGGGCGGTGGTTTTACTCCCGGGGGTAACGTAAGGCGGGCCAGCAACAAAGGCTGGAGACCATCGCTACTACTGCACCTCGAGATCCTCACCCTAGCAAGTTGCCCGACCAGGATGTCCGACACAATTCGGCTCCAGCTCAAGCACCTTCTCAGCGTCTCTGATGCCGAGTATTCGGCGAGGCTGCTGGCGGCAACTAGCGAGGAACATGGTGACGAGAGCCCGAAGGCGCGGTCGCGGGAATCGCACTCAATGCTGGTGGAACAGTTGGCTGCTCTGGTAAAATCTGCCGTAGAGGCCAATGCCACCGAAGATCTGGGAGACTTACTCCATGAACTCGAGCAACAACGAGAGTCCGAAATCCAGGAGATCTGTGAAAGCAACGATAACCCCCTGGTTGACGCCTTGGATCAGCTGGCCCTCGTCAATTCGCGGGCGCGGGAAATTCGCAATACCGTTGGTGTTATTGGAAAACAGACAGAGCGTAGTAGCATGCAATTGATTGAAACAGTGTCCCGGCATGTTCAGATGAATCGCACTCGTGTCAACGTGGAGACGTCGCTCAATATCGTGCGGTTGTGTCTGCAAGCGCTGGAGCACACAAATCAAGTAGAAGCTCTTCTGAAAAGCGGCCATCGCGCGGCCGCTGTGCAGAACCTGCAAGAGCTGCAAAGTATGGAGCTCGATGAACTCAAACACATTGGCATGGGTATGCTAATTAGCCAAGCTGTTAAGTTCTTATCAAAGGACATCACGCAGGCTACGGCGAACGGAATCGAAGCCTACATGACGGCTGATCAGTTCCGGCAACACTTGGAGGACATTGGAACACGTAGTTATAAGCTCATGCAAAGCCAGCGACAATCGTGGGCGAAGATTGTCGCCAGTCACCGCCATTTGAAGTCGTTCCGGCTCAACTCCCCGGTAGAACTGGCATACCGTCGGTCTAACGAAAACTTTCTGACTCTATCACAGTTGAAGGTCGACCTTGGTCCTCTATATGAGGCGGAAATGGTCTTTCGCAAGCTTGGAATAGAGGGCAATCTGGTGCTCAATGTTGAGTCGCGTCTAAGCGCACTAAGTGACACCTTTGTGATCTCGGACCCAGAAAAATTGCTGGACTCACTGCGGGGTTTGGTCGGTCTCTGTCTGTTCGACCGCACCCTCAGCAAGTATCTGCCCACTGTGCGACCAGCTAAAATGGTCGATGACAACTGGGAGAAACTGGCACAAAATATCAGCCGGGTCATTGGCGGCAGTTTGAACAGAATGACTGAATTCACCGAACTCAGAGTCGAGCTCGGAAGGGTAATGGACATTCTGCACAATTTCGGCTTCAATGTCGCCATAATTAGTGACATATTCCGATCATTGCTTATGAAAGTAACGGACCAGATAGTCAGGAATGCGACCATAGAGTTCAAAGAACGCTGGGAATCTGGAGACCAGATGCAAATGGTTGTTACTACCATGGCCGACTACGAGGCGGTCCTTAAAGATGTCTGGTATAGACCGGAGGACTACCAGGACCGCAACAGCAACGGGGAGGTGCAATTACCAAAAGCTTTCCCGTTCTCAGAAATCTATCAGCTGATGTCCCGAAGACTGAGAGCATTGATCGATAATGGTAGCTCGTTTTTGGACTATTTGCAACAAGATCCGGGATTTGTGGAAAATACAATCACTAAAGCGGTTGACAAACTGCTGAAAAACCCCGTGGCCACGACAATGGAGAATGTCGCAAAAGGTCACAATCGTGAACTCATTGTACAGTCGATGATTAACCTTCAACTGTTCAGTCATGCCAGCGTGGAGATAGAAAAGAGATTATCGAAGATGAGAGAGGCCACCGGAAGGAGAGGCGCTGTGGCCCTGGAGGCAAAGTCTCTTCTGCTGAAAGCCCTGAAAACGACAGAAACCCGTATCTATGTACTTCTCGAAGAAACCGTGCGCGGGTTCTTTGATAGTACTGAATTTGATTGGCAGACTGAGGAGGAATTTGAAGCTCCATCCTCAATGGTATTAGAAATGACGACTTATCTGCTCACCTTGGCCAATACCATTCTCAAACGTTTGCCACCGGATGTAAGGTTGTTAGCGCACTTCAATCTTACTGAGAATGTTGGCTCAGGAATGCGCGATAGCTTATATTCTGCTCCAAACGGCATCAGTGCCATCGCTTTGAATAATTTCGATACCGACCTCAGCTTCTTGGAGAACAGCTTATCCCAAGTCACGGATCAGGCATCACCATCAGATGCGCTGGTAGAAATCAGGCAGATGATTGATTTGCTGCGGTCAGCGGAACCTGAGGCGGAATTCAATGATCCCAAAATAAGAAACCGCAAATACGGACGCATTTCGGTACCACATGCTGCCCAGCTTATCCGCAAAGTCAGACAGAATCCCGAGCCTTTGCCTCAATCGCCCGATCTAAGCATATCAGGAAAAACGCCTCAGAGCGGATTCATGCGGTACCTTTCTGGCGAGAAGAATTGAATGAGCCTATTATGGAGATGTATGTATTATCATCACTTAGAAAGTTTTGCTATATTCATGTTAAACGATATTTAATGTACATAATCACCAAGCACTCAACGTGATTCGGTGGTCCAAACAGAAGAGCGTTCTGGTATAGCCGTAACTGATCATTGTGTGTCTCACTGAAGCCCCTTGGCCGCCTGCAGCCGGGAAATTTCCTCTTGAAGCTTGCGGAGTTCGCTGGTTCGCTGCTTTTCAAATTCTTCGAGTTTCAGGTGGCCCTTCAAGCCGACAAGGCCATAGTAGACAGCGGACGCTGTGAGCATAAATCTTATGAGGGGCAACATCGTACCGATTGACGCTTGCTACTTAATGGCGCCGATGGTGGGCAAGCAGTCCGAGTAGTAGAGGGGTCGCGACCGGGGCGGTTCTGCAGCTGATGATGGCTTCCAACGCAGGTTCGCTCGCTCTTACTCAACGCCGTACCCTAAGGAAATGACCGTAATGTCCCAGAAGTTCGATGGGTGGTCGATTGAGCAACCGGGGGAGAGAGTCAAAGTAAGTGAGCTATGGTATTTTAGTAAAAAGTAACGAGAGGAGTCCTGAAATACGATCATGGACCAAAAGCATTTCATTAGAGTATACAGATATTGCTAAATTAAGCTGGGCCAGACTTGACACTTGGCCCCGGAGTCTAAGTTAGACTGATGAGGGTGATAACCGCGCTGACTGACAAAGGCGTGCTTTACCCTACGCCCCCGTGGTATAAATCTCCAAGGCTCGAAGAAAACTAGTGGCATCACCTGACGACTATTTGATTCTCTGACTAGCTATCGTTTCAGGTAATCACAATGGATGAAGGCGGAGAGGTCGGTGAAAACGCGATATCACTGCGTAATCGAACAATTGCCGCATGCATCGGTTCACTTGTCACATCGTTTACCGTAAATCCCTTTGACGTTGCTCGAGTAAGAATGCAACAGTCAAGCGCGGTAGAACACATGATAGAGCCGGTAGAATCATCACAGAAGGCACTCAAGAAGACAGGCGCAGCTTTGAGACCATACAGAGTGTCTCCGAGTACTCTCAGTGCAGCGGCCGCTAACTTCTCAGGTCACCAGCTCGGCGTCGACATCTGCTGCCGAGATGTGTTCTGGTTTCCGTCCTCAGTGAGTTACTGTGTGGCGGCCAGCGCGGATCCCTGTGCCCTCAATGAACCGTTGAAACCGGTAAAAGCTAACTCCACTCTATCATTGCTGCGTACTATTGCTGCTCAGGAGGGGACTCTCACTCTCTGGAGAGGGGTGGGAATTCTCCTGATGCAAGCTGTACCGGCGAACGTGGTTTACTTCATATCGTACGAACATCTTCGTGATAAGATGACGCCATTCACTGGTCAGCAAGTAACCCCGCTCATTGCTGGCGGTTTTGCGCGGGCGTTGGCATCCACTATTGTTAGCCCGCTTGAGCTGCTAAAAACTAGACTACAGTCGATACAGGTGGCGCCAAATCAGAGTGCTATGTCGGCGTCAATAAAATCAATTAGAGAAATGGTCGCGATGGATGGATACCGGTCTCTTTGGAGTGGTCTGGGCCTCACACTATGGCGAGATGTGCCGTTCAGTAGTATTTACTGGCTGGTGATTGAGGGCATGAGGTCGCGGTTTCCTAAAAGTAGATCCCATACTGAAGCATTTGCCCAATCATTTGTGTCGGGTATCGTAGGCGGAGTCATCGCCTCCGTGGTAACTACTCCGTTCGATGTGGCCAAAACTCGTCGTCAACTGGGCCACTTCAGTTGTACAAGCAACCACATGAGCATGCCCAAATTTGTGCGGACGATTGCCAAACACGATGGGTTGAGAGCCTTATTCGTGGGGCTGGCTCCACGAACTTTCAAGGTCGCCCCTGCTTGTGCTATTATGATTACTTCCTATGAAATGGGTAAGCGCATGCTGGTCTGAGATTCCTCTTTTGGCCCTCGTTGCTTCTGCTCTTTGTAAATAGACTTTATGATGATGACATGCAAACTAGAAAACTATTTATTGTTAATGGAAAAGAGAACGTTTTGGACTTTTCTACAGCTTATGGTGTGCCTCTAGTCGTCCATATTATGCACTATCACAACTTTCGCATGTTTTGAAGGGTTTCGCGCGTTTTGGCATGATCAGGTCCACACAAAGTTGTCGTTGCTAAAGTCAGCCATATCGAGTGCGCCGACCGAGTGGAGCTTGTGTTTCGGTTCAGTATCCGAGTTCTTGTTTACTTCATCCGGAATAGGACTTGTAGCAGTTTGCTCCGGCTGTGAAGGAGCCTTATCTGTAACAACTTGGAGACCCGAATAGTGGGATAGCTGCAAAGGTGCTACTTCATCTTGTGGTGTGTAAGGTGACCGCGGCGAATAAAAATCAGTCTGAGACTCAATATCTGCAGCCTCTGAATCACCCATGTCTCGGAACGAAAGTGTGCCACATAGGGGAAATTCTGGGTCACGGAGCGCATTTTTAATATTATCACTTGCGCGGTTGCTCGCATAAGCTAGAGATGAGTAGTATGAAGAATATTGGTGAAATCGCAAGGGTAGTTCCCTTTTTATCGACTTGTGCAAGCGGATAGCTGCGTCTTCGACATCGCTCGTGAGACGCTGACATTCTTCGCTTAAACGGGTCATTTCAGGAGTTTGAATTTCGTACGCTACAGCTTTAAAGTACTTGCGCTCAGCCAATTTCTGCCGGTATGTACAAGATTTCAAGCCTTCTTCTTGCTGTTTGATAGCTTGAAAACTGTGGGCCAACCCAGCGTGGGCTTCTCCGGCCTCTCGCTCTGTATGTATAACAGGCTTCATGGCGTCTAGCAGATAGACAATCTTCTCCCCAATATTTCCGTCAATTCTATCTCGAAATGTATCTTCATTCGCGTGTGATGTAGGGGAGATATAGTCAGCCCAATTCTGAAGGGTCTCATACGCAGCGCACAAATCCTTTCGATAGCGCTCATGGGCTTTAACAACAGCCTGCATAGAGTTTTGCACGTCTGAAGCCCTGGGACGACGCTTTCTCCAGAAAGCCAAGCGGTCGATAATGTGTGCGCTGCGTCCGCGGACTGCTTTTCCTTGAGTATGCTGCGACGTGGTCATTGAATGCAGGTAATTGAAGTTGGTGCTAGAAGATGCGTTCAGACGCTCAGGGGCAGGTGTGTAGCTGCAGTCACTTGCTCTCGAGGGATGAGTACCTGGTGTTGATGGCGTTGTCGGTGCATATTCAGTACTAGAAAGCAATGATACCATTTTCACGATCAAAAATAGCAGATGCGCTTTTGTGGCTTACTGGTATAAGTCTATGCTTATTTATGTCTGGGCTAGTTTGTATATAATTTTGTTTGGCTGTTTCATAGCCATCATGCGCATCACCCAATGCGGTAATAGGATGGGACGGTCGACACGAAGCATGGATTGGGAGAACACGACATTTTTGGAAAACTTTGTTGCGCCTGGCTCTCCAAATGCGATTAAAGCAAGCTTTTTTTTTTTTTTAATTTTTGCAAAATAAATAATGACCAGGGTTTATTACTTATCGTTTATTTTCAGTATCCTTGTCTTCTCAATTCAGCACCAAAAATGGCATCGATATCCACCGGTGGGATAGCGCCAAATAGCTTTCTTGTATCAACGTTCTGCTGCTCTATAGCCTTCTTCGTTAGTTCTGGGGTATTAGCCCAGTCAGCCACATAACTGAAGTTGCTGAAGTTGCTATAGTCAACAGACTGAGTGACAGAATGATCAACATTGTTTACCACAGGTAGCACCGGTCGAACAGGTGTACTAGAGTGACTGGGATCCATGGGAGACTGAGGGATTAGCTGTAATTTATGAGGGGCAACAGTGGTAGATGCTGACGTGACGGGCGCAGTATCTGCCGCGCGAGGAGGATGCAAAGTTGGCGGTGCCGACAGAACTGGTATTTGAAAATTGTACGACGCCGGGCGCTTCATAATTAGGTTGTTTTTGGTCGATTGCTGGGCTCTGGATTCAACTGTGGGCTGTTGTTTTGTGTCGAAAGATGAGGGTGGCACAACCGACTTAGAGAAGGTATTCCTGTATGAGTTGGACAAGGCTGAGTTGGAATTGCTTACAATGTGCTGTAGTCCTGTTTTGGAAACCCCAACTTTTGAAATGGATATCGGAGGCATCTTCACCGAGAGTTCCCTACTCTGTGTGCCCCCAGCGCCATTTGTCCAACTGGAGGTGGTAATATCCTTGGATATGGCTCGAGAGTTTCCTCGGGAATTATGATTACCATTGGCCCTAGCAGTACTAGCAGCTGTAGGTTGCATTAGACGGGACACTGGGGCTTGGGAATATGTTTTGAATTTGGAAGCAGCTGAGTTCATAACCGGCTGATGAGTCAAAGACTTTGCAACGCTGCGGGTAGCTAGTGAGTCAGTACAAGTTGAAGGTTTGACAATATTTATCTGAGTTGTCAATGCAGGTTTCTGGTTGTCACCACTGTCAGTTGGCTCTTCTGACACACCAGGGAGTGCGGTTGAAACTACCGCAGCCGCCCCAAGTTTATTTTTCTGACGAGTGCAATTCTCTTCAGGCTGAGATTCGGCGCTTAATCCCTTTATGGAAGAGCTGGCGGCGCCTGATGTAGTTGTTACCGCTGTGTTTGATTTCCCAAAGTATCTTTGACTCAAATCGCTACTGGCGCTAACAGAAGAAGGGGGCCGACTTACAGTTGCGTCAACCCGGTTAAGCGCCTTTGTAGGGAGTTTAAGTAGAGACCCGGAATAACCAGTTGCAAGCGTAGCAGCGGCAGTAGTGGCAGCAGAGTTCGCACCGGCAGAGTTTACACTAGGGTTACGAGATGCACTGGCCACCCGTAAATCGCTGGTGTTCTCCAACTTGGTTGCGCGTTGATATGCCGATGTGTCGCCTTCAGAACCTCTACTCTGAAGATGCATTCTCGGAGTCTTTGGTGGGTTCGATGATTCGGGAAGTAGTTCTGCGCACGGTTGGGAGGATATCCGTTTTCTGAACGCAGTAAAGTTCGGGGTTGCCGAATGATATGACTCCGTGGTATCAGGTTGGATTTTTCCGACTTTTGTGCGCATCTTGGGCGACCCCCTCTCCGGCGAAGTGAACGGTCGTTTACCCAGGACAGTTGGCAATGTGGGCTTGGAACGGATAGTATCAGTAGAATCAGCTTGAGGCTGGCATTTGGGCACAGATTCCCGAGGTTCCCTTACTTTGCTTTCGAGCAGGGAGCGTAGTTGCTGGCTTCTCACCGGTTTAGATTGAAAGGTGCGCACTAGTTGCAGCGCGTCGATTGTTTGTTTCGTCATTCCGTCAAGAGATTTACCCAGGCGCTCCTGCAGCCCAGATATATTTTCAGTTCTTCGACTCATCCTGGTATATCAACGAAAAAGTACGAGCTCCGCTTGGACGTTGTTTATGTGCGTGGAGGTCGGTACTGGCTTTTGTGTATATGATGACTAGGGCAAGGATGTGTGTTTACGGTTACCGCTTTGTCTTGCCGGTCGTCTTGATTGTCGATGGTGACCCCTTGCCCCAATACAGTGGAGCGCAGCAAGCAGAATCCCATTTTAGAAGGGAGGTAAGAGTACTAGCAGTAGTAAAATGTAGATAGTCTTTCCAAAAAACTCGAGGAATATTTTCAAGCGTATGATAAGAATAAGATTAGTATTAGATTATAAATTATGTCTTATATCCCGTTCATCTACTCATCATCGCCGTTCTCGATCTTGGGCGCGAAGTAGTATCGGACATGTCCGTAAGGGAGCTTGTATTCGACAGAAGCCGGAGTACCCTCGGCAAGCTGCAGTGTAACGGTAGATGACAAGCTGGAGGCTTTGGTGATGTTGTTGAAGTATTGGAGGTTGAAGCTGAGGGTCACCGGCTCAGAAATGTTGATGCTAACCGAGGCATCAGTGTCCTCGGAGTTGGTGACAGGACGAACGTGAATAGCGCCTTTTCCCATATCACCTTCGGCGGAAAAGACGACCTCTTCCTTGTCAGCAGAGATAACGACGGATTCGCTGAGTTGTTTCAGATCGCGCAAAATTTTCTGGAGATCGGCGCTGGGCATGGTGATGGAGGCAGTGTACTCCGTCTCAGGGATGCTAAGGTATTCCTGATCAATATCCATCAAACGGATGTTAAATTCACTGATACGGTCATGTTTCGTGTCCTCAAAGGTGATGGCCAGCTCGCCGGGCTTGTCCTCGGAGTGAAGGGTCAACTGGTCTTCGTTGCCACCGCAGCGAAGCACCGTACCCAAGGACGCGACATTGACGCCCAGCGTCAAAGCATGGTCACAGCGGTACTCGATGAAGGCCTCGGGACCCAAGAGAAGTGAAACAAGCACAATGTGGGACTTGTCAAGGGATTGGAGAGCGATACCCGCCTCCGAACAATCAAAATTGCATTCTCCGATCATATCACGGATAGCTTCAATAATCTTCTTGAAACCAGCGGACTCATCAAGCTTTGCCTCGAACATACTGTCTCTTTACTTATCTCTGAAGTGTCTTGGCGGTGGATAAATGGAGGTTTTGCAAGAACGAGGGCCCCTTATGGGGCACGAGTGATTTAAAAACGCGTCGCGTCATCATACCCTAGACCTAAATATATTGAATGCACCCTATATACGGTCTAGCCTCGGCGCAGCCCAGCTGCGCCGGATTTGTTTAAATTCGCTCCAGCTACTCGAAAGAATTACTACACGCTCTCCTAGGAACTCTTAGAGATATAGCGCTGCTCAATGAAGCGTGCTTTGTTTCAGATCGTAGTGTAATTTGAGATGTATATAGATAGAGACGTCACGATAAGATAAATATAATTTAGCATTACGGGTCGAAAGACATGGATGCGTTGGGATGCAAGACGTATTTTACGGACTGCGGCCTCGTGTCGGCATCATCTAAGTCATTCACGCCGCCTCGTAATTCCATGATGATGTGATCTTTCACCATATGGCGAAGGACCTTGTGTACCAACTGCTTCTCTTCTTCGTAGCGTTCTTCAGAGTCAATATTGTCTTCCTCTGTCAGGAGATACCAGTTTTCAAGCTCTGCACCGTCCACACCTTCATCGGCTATATCCATATCGTCGTCCTGGCCAGCAGTTAGTACGCCGATCTGGCTCACAAGTTTGCGTACGATGTCCATGTACTTATCATGAGAGATCTTTGTTCGAGTGTGTGCCCGTGCTGTTTCCTCTTCATTAAGATGAGCATTTACATTACCCTGAAGGATACTGCGGTTGAGTGAATCTTGCTGGTTGCTACGATCCACATGGCGCATTGACGTTAAGGGAACATAGTCGTCACCGAGGTCAACGTCCTCTCGATCGACACGAACAATTGAGGCCTTAAGCAGGCTATATGCCTCAGTTACGAAGGGCTCGTTGATTGTGTCGACGCAGTGGGATCGCGCGATGGCCTCACTAAGGCGAATCAAAGACTCCAGTTGGCGAACCGTAATACGGTAACTCGTGCGTCCAATATTGCTTACCTGCCCGCCATGATTGTTTTGAGAGGTCGGGTTGCCGCTGGTATAAAGCACATCTTCCTGGCGCAAGCTCTTGTAATAATTGATCAGCAAACGCTTGGCTCCCTCGGTAAACTTTGGTTTGAAGAGACGGGCGTAGGTGATGTAGCGAAGAAGCTGCTTGGTGCTAAAAGGCGGATCGATTGCATCATCACCGTTCATATGGAGGTCCACAATGTGATCAGCCAATCTACCATCTACCTCGGGATTACATTCATCCAACACCACAAAAAACAAATCGAAACGAGACATGATCGGGGCGCTCATATTGACATTTGTGCGCAAGCTGTATTTGGGATTATAGCGACCCCCAATAGGATTTGACGCAGCCAAAATGGACGTACGTGCATTGAGAGTAGCATGAATGCCTGCCTTAGCAATAGAGATAGTCTGCTGCTCCATAGCTTCGTGAATCGCTACTTGATCCGCCAAGTCCATCTTATCGAACTCGTCAATAGCACAGATACCGTTATCAGCCAGCATTAGAGCACCTGCTTCAATAGTGAACTCAGAGGTCTCCTCATCCTTTACCACAGCCGCGGTCAAACCAGCAGCTGAACTTGCTTTGCCGGAAGTATAAACCGATCGTGGAAGGAACCCAGTAACGTATTTCAAAAACTGGGACTTTGAGGTAGAGGGATCACCAACGATGCACACATTGATGTCACCACGAAGTTGGATCCCCTCCGGCGTCGTTTTGTGAACACCGCCAAGAAGCTGCAGAAGTACACCCTTCTTGATAGTTTCGTGACCCCAAACAGCCGGCGCAATGGAGTTGACCAGCTTAGAATACAGAGAATCGCTCTGGATCATAGATTGCAAGTCACTGATTTCCTCCTGGTCCAGAGATTCTAAGTAGGCTTCCTGCTCCGCATTAGGCTCGTTGTGGTTGACTGCTTCTCCATCAGGCACGGTTCCCAACTGTTGCAGCACAGCATTAGTATCGTCCTCATCAGGCTGAACCATGCAAGCCACAAAAGCCAAACGATAGGTGAGGTCGCGAGCGCCAAGAGCTTTTAGGCCGGTGACACCGCCGTCCATACCTTCACCACGAGTCTGGCCCCGTCGGTCGCGCATACCTGTAGCTTTGAAGCCTGGCAAACCGAGCTGAGACACATCAGGAACTACAATCTCTGTACCTGTGAATAAGCAGCGATCGCCCGCCTTAGCACGTTCGACAATATCGCCTCTCAGGATGACATCAATGGTTCGAGGCATGGAACCGGTGGGAATGTCACCCGGGTTTTCCTGAACGCGCACTCGCTGCCAGTCCATGAATTGTGACTTTGCTGGAACCAATGTCCATGAGGTTCGGTTCTGGCATGTCGGATTTGGACACATATAGGGTTCCGTATACTTGAACGCTTGTTCAACATTCGGCACTTCTGTGAGGCAAGCATCACACGTGAAAGTGCCGCGATACAGCTCCGGCCTCACCTCTGAGGTTCGAGTAACGGTTCCTGTAAACGCGATAAGGTGACCAATAGAGTCCGTACGCAAGTCCCGTAGCTTAGATCGTCGGGCGAGATCGTAGAAGGCGAGTTGGAAGACTCGGCCATTCTCCTTGGTCGACGGACCAAAAGAGGCAGCTGTATAAGATGTGCCTGTGGTCGTGGATCGCGCTTGCGACATCGCCCCCTGTGAATCCGGCAAGGAACTGACCGGATCGGCGTCACCTCCTATCACGCGAAGCCCTTCACTAGACATAGAAGGATAGATTAAAGACGGCTCGTGACGCCTAATCACATTACGCAGACCTTTTTGGAGAAAGGGCAAGAATCGATAGTACTGTTCCTTGATGGCCGATGCCAGCGCCGAGCTGTCTTCATCGCCCATCACGCTAAGCCTCTGCAGATGCGACCAGTCTACAAATAGCGTGGACATGTCATACTGCCGAAGGCCTTTGATAGATTCGATATAGTACCGGGTGCCACCCTCCTCAAAGGTCTCCAGAAATTGCTCAAATTGTTCACGCACCTTTTCGCCCACTGCATCGGTCACTTTCGGGATACCCTCGATGCCGACAGTGTTGGCTCGGCGCACTTCATCGAGGTTAGTATCTTCCTCGTCACCAATGCCACCATTACGGTCGGCGATATGGGCGCCACCGGTTATCTGGGACTGGGTGGGTGATGATGGCAAAGCAAAGTTGCTGCTGGTCTCAGAGAAGCCCAAGGATGATGTCGGGGATGAGGGCGGCTGGCTATTCAGCGTGTCTGGTCCTCGCTGGGTCCAGGTGGAAGAGGTCGTGTTTGCGAAGCGCCCATTGGAAGTTTGGCGCGAGTTTTGGCCCACGGAGGTGCGTCCACTAAACGTAGAGGATGCTCCAGGAGGCCCTCGCCTAGGAGAGCTACCCAAAGTACTGTTCAGCTCGCTAGGCAGCTCGCTAGGCAGATCTGTAGGGGTTGGCGCCCCTGAGAGGTAGTCCGAGGGAGGCTCTGAGGGCGGCTCCGATGGTGGTTCCGAGGGAGGCTCTGAAGGTGGCTCAGAAGGCGGATCGGAAGGAGGAGGATAACTCATGATTCAGCGTCACCGAAAGATCAAAAATGCTAGATTACAGTAAATCGTCGCTATGGATCAGTCACTCTGGGGCCGTTTCGGAGGAGTGTTCTGAGACTGGGCTTGTGGCAGCTAATTACGGTGATTAAGGGCTATTACTTCAAAAACGCGACAGGCGAATTCTCACTGTAGATTAATTGACCCCGATAGGGTTCCAACCCTTGCCCGTGATTGTCATCGTGCGCGTAGCCCGACCTCAACCCCCTGGATACGTGGGACCCAACAAGAGCGTATTGACCAACCGCGTGAAATATTTATTTACTGGTTAGCAAAATAGCGCCATTGAACCAACGTTGTATGAAGTTAATTTGGAGCCAACATTAGAACTTACTACCTTTCATAGGGGTGAAACTAGCTAATTTCGTATAAAAGGAAGTTATCAAGCGATAAATAACAGACTGTCCGGTTCATGCTTGAGCCATCTGAGGTTCCTGAACAGATATAGAGAGTTTACCGCGTCCCCAGTCCAAGAAAGAGGGTACCAGAGCATCACCGAGTTCAACAAGATCACTGGCCCCCCCTCGGCTCACTCCATTGACCAGAATGTTTGGTACAGTGTGGCGGCCTGTGATCTCGGCCAAGTATTCTTGAAGCTCCGCACCATGGTCCATTTTGTCTAGTTCCACAACCCGGGGCTGGGGGTTGATGGAATGGCCTTCGAGAAGAAGAATTTTAGCTCGTTGTGAGTGAGGGCAATATGATTTGGAGAAGATGACCACTGGGGGGCTGTCAGGACTCTCCACTATTCTTTTGTAGACACTGGCCGCATCAAAGCTGGTTTCCTGGGTTGACTTTTCATCGGGATCCTCGGCATTAGCTACCCCTTGTCCCTTGTTATTGCTCTTAGTGTCCTCCGTGGCCTTAGTTGCCACTTTGGCAGCTTCGTTGGTATCTTTGATCTGTTTCCGCGTGTCCTCTATCCAATCTTCTTTGGCCGAATCCGGCTGTTCCTGATTGTTAGCTACCTGTGGCTGGAAATTGTCTACGCCTTTTGTGGCAGAAGGTTTGGCTCGTTCCTTCGAGCCCGATGCTCCCAAGGAAGTTTGTGAGGAAGGCCGGGATGTTCGGAGAATGACCATGAACAGGGCCAGCACCACCAATGCAAGCAACGCTCTGCGCAGGGATGATGATCTTCTCATGATTTTGCAGTCAACTAAGAGAACGCCGAGCAGACTTCGGTAGTTTGATGTAGATTAGATTAGCTGCTCAGGTGGTGGTGAGGTGGGCCCTACCGTTCATTTGGGGCAACGGCTGTTTCAGGGCTAACTGATTCAGGGCTCCTGCTTCCAGGGCTGCCGTAACATTTACCCACACGATATATCCCCACCCCCTACCCCCTCCTTGTCGACTGCAGCCTGCAACGTTAAATCAACCTTTTGTACAGTTAGTGGGCCGATGAGAGCAAACCCACTGTAAGCATTTCGCCAACTTTGGGAATAATAGTGGGTATGTGCAGCAAGTAGAATCTATTCAGTATTGTTTATTATTGATATTATTACTGTTTGAGGCTTTGATGGCCCTTTGCAGCACCGGAACCGGGATCCATTTTCGCCGAGCGGGCACCGAACTGGATCGCCCGTTTCTTTTCCAGTGATACACTGCCGAGTTCCAGGGATTCGGCTACTAATCGCAAGATCTTTTTGGTGGTGGCCCCGTCAGTTTTCATGTTGAGCGGAAGGTTCATAGCCATTTTCACGACTTCATCATCTAGAAACGGATACCGCAGCTCCCGTCCCCACGAAGCAACCACTCTGTCGTCGCGACCTAGGTTCCGGTGGGGCAGCCTTAAAAAATCCAGGGTGAGCTCGTCAGCCAAGCGTCCGGGATCACCAGCTGCCGCTGCTGTTGTATGGCGCGAGTAGCCAGCAAAAAGTTCATCAGCTCCTAAGCCACTAAACAGAATTCGGGGATGGCGGTCAGTGTTGGCAGTGTTTTTGGACGTGGGCTTCGTGGCAAAATAGAACGCAAGAGCAATGCTCAAGTCCATAACGGTGGCTGTAGGCAACATCAGTTCTTGTACGTGGGACTTGGAGGCTTGCACATGCTCGTATGGCACATCGATTTCAGTCAAAGTGAAACGTCCTGGACTTCGTTTTTGCAGAGTCGCCAGCGACTTGTGTGCAAGGATTCGGTCCGGGGTATCATAAAGCGAATTTGTGCGCCTGTTCTCAAAAGAAACATTGATAAGCTCAATTGGAACACCAGGCTCCATACATTGGTCGAGGAGTGCTGCCAAAATTGTGCAGTCCAGGCCTCCACTGAACAACAAGGCGATTCCCTCGCTAGGCGGCCTTTCACATCGGCGGTTAACCGCCCGTCGTAGAGCCCCCACCAAAGTCTCGACAAGTTTATCACTGCTCTCAGTCAGCTCTGTTCGGCGGTTAACGGCAAAATCGTAATTGAGCTCGACTTGCATACGATCGAGTGCTCGGGTCTGCAGATTATACTTGTAAACCACTCCGCCACCATCACATTCAACAAAACCCGCTCCTCCCATAGAACATATCACGAGCTGTCCTGCATTTACATCATATTGATAGCACAACGACCGCCGGCCTCGGGAATCGCGCCCAAAGTACAGCGTTTGGGCCTTTCGGTCGAGATACACAAAGGCAAACTCCCCCTCCAACCCGTAAACAGATGAGACAGAATTACTAAGAACTTTCCGAAACAGCATGGTGTCCTGTATAGTCCGGTTCATTGAGTCCCGGGCATATATTTGGCCGTTATAACACAAAACACCGTCTTCATCAGCCACGGGCTGGCTGGTGAAGGGTAGTCTCAGCGATAAAACGCTAGATTCAAAAACAATTCCATCACGGGAAGTCTCTCCAAAATGGTCCGGACCCCGGTTTTTAACTTCTGACCTCAAGTAGTCGAGGTTCTTAGGCGGTTTGATATAAACCAGGATTCCGCACATATGTTTATAATTTGTACCCTAAAGCAGCCTCGTTTATCCTGCTGGGCGCACTCAGCTGTGAGTTGAAAGTGGGAATGAGTGCGGAAGGGTTGCCTTAGGTTGAAGGCTCGCACTCTCCACCTCATGTGCGTGACCTCGTGCGATCTGTATCACCACCAACCCTCGGCCCACATTGCGCTGCGCTAGGTCTCATAGATCGCCTTCTTTGGAACGAGAACTGCGAGCGAATTGGCTTGGTTCTCAAGTTTTGAAGTAGTCTACTAGAGCGAATTACACCTGTGCTCATGAGCGATCGGCCCCAGTTCAACATTCTGACTCGCGCGTCGGTCGCGGCTCCTGTCACCTCTCTAGAGCAGGCAGAAGGCCGCCCGCTTAAGCCGACCCGTAGTCATAAGTCCAACACGACCGAAGAATCAAAGGACAATTCCAACGCAAAAAAAGACTCTGAGGTCGGTGCGGGGTCAGTGGTTGAGAATAACTCTTCTAAATCGTCTGACAAGACCACTAACCAACATAGCACACCTAGCACTGATGCTCAGATCCAGGACGATTCTCTTAAAGAGACGGGTGTGCCTCCTCAAGAGCAACAGCGCTCGTCATTGGGAGGTTCTATCGAGAGCTCCCATGATTCAGCATCCGATAAGGCGCCTCTGATTGATGTTGCCGATCCTTCAAGACATAACACCGAAGAATCCTCAATAGGAAAATCAGAAGCGTCGCCTCTTGATGAGATCGAGTTGAAGAAAACACCGAAGACCATGGTAAATATTAAGTCTGCCGCTCAGGATCAAGCTGAGAGTACCATGACGTATGAAGCTGAGGACACAGCTGACGATATAGCGAATGATACAGAGAAGGATTCCTCAAAAGGAATAGTCAACCATGAAGCGAGGAGTTCACGGGAGAAGGCGAGCAAAGAGGCCGACAGTGAGAAAAAACTACCCAGTGCCGTGGAGAAGAGTCAGCTCGATGAGCCGCAGATGGCCAAAAAAGAAGATTCCGTCGAGGTAGACCCATTGAAAGAAGTCAGTCCGGAATACGAAGCCGATCCTATAGAAATTCCGGAGAGCACTGCGGTAGATACGAAGCAATCCTCATCTGATAAGAGCAAACCGGATTGGCAAGATGATACTGTGGAAGGGAAGGATACTCATACTGGTAGTTGTGACGAGGTTTCTCCCGGTGCGCTCAGACGACATTCCATAGCCGCCATGAAGGAACTCGGCACTCCAGGAAGTAGCTTGAATGACGCCTCTGGCTCTCCAAGTACCCCCGAAGACGAGTCCGCTTTTGATTATCCGAAATTTATGGAAAGCCTACGCACTAAATCGGCTGATCCGATTGCCAGATACATCAAATCGTTCTTGCAAGAGTTTAGTCGCGGCAGTTGGACACCCAAACAACAGGAAAAAATCGTCGCCGATTTTCTTAAGTTCATCTCTTTTAAGCTGCGCGAGCATGAGCCTTTTGCTTCGATGTCACGCAAGGAGCGGCGGAACTCCATGGAAGGCGTGGAGAAGCTTATCATGACTCGTCTATATACCAAAACCTTTCCGCCGAAAATGCCCCCGCTTCTACGAACTGATGGCCACAATGAAGATCTTCTACGTGACCAAGTTTTTGAAGAGCGCATGCGACTGTGGGGCTGGGTGGAAGGCCGACATCTTGACATCAACAACGAGTATATCAGCCACGAGACCTCGAAATCGAATTTTATTCAGCTGGCGACCAGTGAGCTCGGAAGACTGCACCAGTTTAAATCGCCCCGTGATAAGATGATCTGCATTCTCAACTGCTCCAAAGTGATTTTTGCCCTCATTCGCCAAGCTCAGCTGGAGCAAAACGCGGACAGTTTCCTACCATTACTCATATATGTGGTACTGAAATCGCATCCAGTGCATTTGGTGTCCACAATCAACTACATCCAGCGATTCCGGAACCGGGAATTTCAGAGGGGCGAAACCGCATACTACTTGTCAACGCTGGCCAGTGCTGTTGCATTTTTGGAGTCCCTAGATAAATCAAGTCTGACTATCAGCGATGAAGAGTTTGAACAGCGCATGGCCGACTCTGTTCAAGCTGAAAGCAATCGGATAATTCAGCAACAGCACCATCGTGCAATGGGAGATGACGAAAGTTTTGATGCATTTGGAATTCATGGCGATCACAGAGGCCAAGGCGAGGGGGAGAGCTCAGCTGCTGTACTCACAGCCTCTGCCAGTATGCTGGTGGATCGCATGCGCAAGATGACCACTAAATTATGGGAAGACCTGGGCAAAGACGATGAGCATGAGACGACAAACCGGGCAGGAGGTGTCTCCGGCTCGGCTCCCGTGCGTCACCAAAGGGCCCCACAAGCCACACAGGATTATCGAGCTCAAACCCGGGCTGCAGCCCAGGCTTCCCTATACGAGTATGAGAATGCCCAAACTCAGCGCCAACAATTCGAAGAGACTTTGAACACATTACAGAACATGTTCCCTTTGCTGGACAAAGACTTAATCGAAGATGTTCTGCACCAAAATGGGCCCAACGTTGGCTCTGCTGTCGATTTATGTCTCGCATTGAGCTCGTAATATGAAACCAGTAAGATGTGCAACCAGCACAAATTATGTATGCAAAATTAAATGAGGAAATACATGTGAAGATAGTAAACAATAAAATTTGCCAATTGTGTGCCGGCTAAGACGTATCTAGCATCGAGCCGTGACCTCGACCGGCCATGGCCAATTTGGGCAATGGCGACTTCCTATTTGTAATTTGAGTGTCATTTTTAAATCGCCATTCGGAATTCCGCAACTCCGCATGCTGAACAATCGAGGGTACTGCTGGTCTGATTGTCCTCTCACTGGTAGACCGCGATAATTTAGACTCGTTTGTTCTTGTTTCTAATTGCCTAGTGAGATTCCTGATTTCCTCCTTGGCTTCTTCTTTCTCTTGGGTTTCGCGTTGAAGAGCGGCTTCAAGGGCCTGATATTTGGCAATATCGGCTTCATGAAGGGCCAATTCCTCCAACAATCGTTGATTTTCTTCTTGCAACGCGGCTATTGAAACATCCTTTATTCTTTCTGATTCCTCAAACTCCTCGACTCGAGACTCTAGTTCCTGTAAACACCTTGACATACCATCGCGGTCATCTAGCACAGCTTTCTTCTCTTTTTCTACGCGGTCCAGTCGCGCCTGTAACTGATCACACAGTTGGGTGCGGGCAAGGACCTCGGCCTCTAGCTCTAACTCAATTTCGCGTGAATCGAGTTGCACTTGTTTTAGAGCCTTCGTGAGTTCCTCAATCTGTGACTCCATTGTTGACCTGGCGTCACTCGCCGTTTAAGGTACCCGAATCTCGTGTTCACGATATATGTTTGCTACAGTGGATGTTGGTGCGGGTTCAATGTCACCAATCTCTTAGATCAAAACAAAATCCCATCATGTGACCGCACCCTAAGGCACCCAGTGATCTGCAGATCATACTGACTGAGATAAGACGTGCATGCATGGACGGGATGTGGTGGTCATGCATAAATAATCGGAATATATCAGTGAAAAGTATCCGCAGTCCTACGCTACAGAGTACATATGTGGGTATAAATAGGCAACTCTTCTTGCCTTCTAGTTCATTATCAGTGGCTCTTAGATCCCTGTTTAATCATCTTTCGGACCTTTAGCTCGAGTTATTCAACATTAAACGACCCACTGCCGAGTACAATAATGCCATTTCTCTAGCCCCATTTTGCCGAAAATATAGGCTTCCTTGTATCTGGCTCGGGACTAGTGCTATAGGCTCCATTCATCGGCATTCCTTCCAGTTCCGAGGGAATTCCCCTCATGCCAGAGGAACTGACGCTCAGCCCATCCACCATATGTGGGGTGATATCTGATCTTCCTCGATATTTACGGGTGAGAAATCCAGACTTTAAGCATTCTTCAGCCGTTGGCCGTAGACTTGGATCCACTTGAAGACACTGTCTGATAAAGTTCTGCGCATCTTGTGTTACATGCATCCAAAACTTTTCTGGAGTGAATTGGAATTCACCGCGCTCGATTGCCTCTCTCTCTTCCACCGGTGTGTCCCTGTCAAAAGGTGTGAATCCGCTGAGCAGCAAATACGCAATGACGCCCAGTGCCCAGATATCTACAGGCTTCCCATGTCCCTTTTTTGTAAAAATTTCTGGTGCCATATAAGAAGGTGTTCCCACAGTAGTGGTCAACATGCGGAAGTTCTCTTCATCAATTATACGGCTTAGCCCGAAATCGCAAATCAAAAGACTCGAAGACGAGCTCGTACTTTTGAAAAGCAGATTTTCTGGTTTCAAGTCGCGATGAACAATGCCATGAGCGTGTAAGTGGGCCACCCCTGAGGTGATCTGCTTCATCAATTGAGCAGCATCGCTCTCGTAAAACGACCCACGAGAGAAAATTCGCTCGAAAAGCTCGCCCCCTTTTGCCAATTCGGTGACAAGATACAGACTCTCATTGGTCTCAAAGTAGTCCACCAATGTCAAAATGTTCGGATGTCCTTTACTCACCCGTTTGAGAACAACAATTTCGTTTTTTACCAAATGTTCACGTCCCCGCATCAAGCGCTTGTTGATAATTTTCGCAGCGTACCACTTGTTTGTATCAATATGTCGCGTCTCTTTTACCACTGAGTAGGTTCCGACACCGAGCTCTCGACCGAGTTTGTAGAGGCATGGTACTGGTTCGAGAACAGGTAGGCTTGATGTGTCAGTACCTGTACTACTAACGGTTTTGCAGTCGACATTGTCGACGGGAGGAGCGAGACCAGAGTCCCCTGATGTTCCAGATGATGTATCCACGGAGGAAGCACTAGATGATCCCGTGCGGCTCGAGAAATCTACAGAAGCGCTTTCGCTGGTGAGATATTTATTCGCAGTATCATTGCTGGTGGCTGCCATTCGTGTGCCTTCGTGGGGTTGCGGCTCTTCAAATCGCACAGTGCGGGGACTCTCGGGATGAATTTCGGCATCCGTAGCTGGTTCCATTACTACACTAATATCGATGGCATTCGCCATTCTACGTTCTCTTGAAGCAGGGCCGTTGCAAATGTATCCTGGAAATGCGTGAGATTGACGTTGAAGGAGGATGTGGGGGAGGAATATGGTTTCATGCGTGTATCTACGTATATGCGTGTGGTCGCGGTCGTGGCTGGGGCTGGTAGGCCTAGGAAATGGAAGGGCAGGGGCTCGACCCGTCGTGGCTAATTCGGACCTCATCTAAGGAGGAGGGTTCCAGGACCCACTGTATATTTAATGTATATGTTATATTATAACGCTATCTATGTGCAACGGGGCCGCGCAAGATCAAAGACCAAACTTACCTATTCTGGGGCCGTTGCAGGAATCTCGGAAATACTGGCTCGTCGGCCGGTCTTTGGGATATGCTCGACCGGACCATTATTCCTTGGTGATTTTCAAGTCGATAAATATTATCCGAAGAATAATTACCTAAATATCAAATACATCCTTTGCTTGCAAGAACGGGATTACCAACGAGAGAAATTATCGAGCTAAAATATAGTTTGCCACAACAATGTCACAATATGCTACACAAGAGGGAAATTACAATCAGAATTATTGAGTCCAAACTACAGCACCAAAATTACCCAGAATAGTTCACACGAGTCCAGATTATCAACAGGAGCTAGCCAGGATCTCAAAGACATGGTAAAGGACTAAGTTGACTATAAAGTGTCCTTTGAATCTAAGCAAGCGACGAAGCCATATCGAATGCCGATCGAGATATAATTACAATTTTGTGTGAGATTTATTCCGGAGTCTGTCCAATACCCTAGAAGCTTCACGTTGGCCGGAAACATAGGCAGCATGCATAGTACCAGGAGCATCATCAGTGGTGTGCTCGCCTGCAAAGCGCAGCCCCTCATGACCCTCGGCAAACGGACCAAAAATCTCGTATTCGTCTTGACCAGCCGCTAGACCACTGTAACTACCCCTGAAGAACCTGTTCTGAGTCCAATTGGTGACTTGAACACCCAAAGGTGTTGGGACAGCCTCATTTTTGTTGCGACGAATTTGCTCCAGAGCAGGTTTTATCAGCTCAAAGGCGAGTTCAGGGTGTGATTCTACTCGCTCTGTCAGAGGTGATGCAACCAGAGCGATCAACAAGGGTTCACCAGTAAATTTGTGAACGTTCGTTAAAAAAACAGGATAATCGCCGGGGCGAACATCGTCAGGATTTTTGGCTTGAGGAAGGGCTTCACGTTCACTCAACACTTCCATGCGGTCAGGTACATCATCCCACCAGCGTTCTGAAAAGCGCACGATAACTTTGCCTAGGCTCGCCATTCTTGATTCTGCTATTGATGTTCGCAGTGACTGAGGTAAGTCCAACTGAAACAGGCCATCGAACTTCATGGCCCCCACCGGTATGGTGCAAATGACAGCGGAGCCCGCGAAACTCTCACCGGCTTCCGTAAAAACGATATATTCACCCTTTTTTTGTTGCGAGATACTTTTAACCGGGGAATTCATTCTAAGATCCACATATTTCATGTCAATGGAATCTTTAATCCAGTTGACAAGATTGATATTGCCGCTCAAATTGAAAGCGTCTGGGCTTCCGTTGTGAGGCTCGCTACTTTGAGCAGACATCTCATACCAGGACATTCCTGACCAATGCTCCATAAACTGCATGACATGTTGTAGCTGACGAGCTTCATCAGGCGGGGAGCCCTTAGTTGATTGCACAGCAAATTCGTAGAGACTCTTGTTTACTGAAGTGTCAACGACTCCATTTAAGAGACTAAACGCCTTAGCAATCACATACGGACTCATAACCTCACCCCGAGAATAATAAAATAACCGCAGGTCATACGCGAGTCTCAATCGTAACTTCTGGGCTACGGGAAAGAAAGCATTATTTTCTAGGTCATGGATCCAAGACGCTCCGAAGTCGACACCATCTTTGGTGAGAACGCGACCACCAATTCTATCCTGGGCCTCCAGCACGATGGTGGGGACTTTCGCTAAACTAAGGTCCCGAGCTGCAGTCAATCCGGCAATTCCGGCACCGATGATTATGACTGACATTGATTTCCCTGTATGGCAGTTTATAGAAAAATGTGAAATGTACAGCTCCGAAAGTCAGGTGGGTCTGTGGTGGTCCTGTAACCGGGAGCCGCCTATACCTGTGGGAAGAATAAAAGACCGCCGTCCACCACGCGCGATAAGCACAAATCGACACACCTGGGTAAGGTGTGTTTCCAGCGCTTATCGTACATTAAGAAGGATCGAGCGGTTAATCTAATCGCAGGAGGGTTTGAGGATCGGAACATTGTGCCCAACTACATAGATAGATGCATAAGTAACCTGTGTTTACTATAATCATGATAGAGAAAAAAACACGAAACAGGGCTAGTCTCTTCGATTGCATGGTTTTAAGATTCAAGTGATTTGCGGATAGATTCTATTTCGCGGTGTTTGACAATCAGTGATCTCTTCAGAGTAAATCGTGGGTAGGAAAGAGGGGGTGATCATCCACCTGAGAAAGTCAGGAGAAATTCTGAATTCCGGAATCCACACGCGATCGAGCGATCGAGCGATCAAGCTCCCAGTGAGAGGGTTAGATTCTAAGCTCAGAGGATTCCCAGAAATCTGCAGGTCCATAAACCTGACTTATTACATCGCTATATGATTATTTAATAAGGGACTTGAAGGGAAACTTTGCTTCATTTCACGGACTCTGGTGACTGACTGACTGAGATAATAGTAAGCCCCCCAACGGGATACTTCTAGGTGTATATAGGCGTGACTACGGAAAAGCATCCCATTGATCCTGGTACGGGGTGCTATAGCGCAAAATAGTGATATTATATAAGAATAATTTCCATTAAAGAGATCAGCCATCACTTTTGCCTATCACAGGGAGATGTCCAACTTTTTGAAAGGCTGCCTTCCCTCTCGTCGTTGCTACATTTACTCTCGCTAATGTCCCGCTGCTAAGTAACCCGTACCCAACTACATTCACCGTTGACCCTATGCTTCTATCGTGGGTTTATTCAACATACACTACTCATCATCATACTGTCCATCGCACCTATCAACGTCACTGGAACCAGTTGTTAGTCCCCTGCACAAGATTTCTAAAAAGAATCTTTGCAACCGCTGTAATTGACACCTGGAAACTCTGACAGATGGGGCAGGGCAATTCCTTACTCAGGCGATTCGATCGGGGGAAAAACATGACCCGAACCTCGCCAAAGAGCGAAGCCCGGCAGAGAAGTGGTGTGCGACGAGCGCGAAGGACAAGTTCGACTGTCACCGCCCCTAATAAATTCAAAAGGCCCTGTCCAGGACAACCTGATGGCGTTGACGCCGAAATCATGGGTAACGCGAGCGCCACTGTGGGGTCCAGTGGCCTCGTCGTTTCGGATGGCGAAGCCCGTACCGGTTCTGCAGCCAGTGATTCGTCCTCAATTATGACTCACTCTCATGATACGTCATATAAAAACCGCGCTGATGCTAAGGACACCACCGATGTTGATCAAAATCGCGCTATTGATAGCGAAGAAACATTCTCAGGACAGTCAATTGATCAGCCATCCGTAGGCACCGAGAAGCCGACTTCAAGCTCCACCTCTCAATCTGATTTCGAATCTAGCTGGGCTTCGGACGCTGCGGACGAGCCTTTGGCCTCCATATGTGAAGAGGAAGAGGAAGGCGACCGAGAAGGGGCTGAAAATTTTGAGGGCAATGCCGATACTGCCGTTCGTACTGATATCATCAGTAATCAGCCAGACGCAGATGAGGATATGAGTTTTGTGGAAAGATCAGGGTCCCATATTCAAACAGAGACTAATCTTCATCTGCATTCCTTGAATGACGGAGACCATCCGCCCTCTCGAGGGGAGAACATGCTTCTTCAGCAAAACTACTACCCTTATTTGGATGGCCAAGCCAACAGACAAGATAATACAGCTTCCAGTTCGGCTCAAGATTCTGCTCTCGCTGAGAGCCCTCATATTGGTATGAGAACTCCACTAAGTCATCACCGGACAGTCGCGGAACCTGGCGCTGACAGCAATGGGACGTCACAAAACCTTAGTGGGGCCAGTGTTGCGTCCATGCCTTCGCATTCCCAGAACACAATCTTTTCGGGTAACCATGCATACGCGGCATCAGTACCAAGTGATGACCTAGATAGACGGCAGCTCACAAGCCCTTCTCCGTACAATGCTCTCCCGGCGGTGCAGCAAGTCCAGTCGAGTGACCATGATGATATGAATGAATTGTACTATGATGCGCATGGGCACACGCCGGTCAATTCACAATACCCAGCTATGCCCCTTCTTAGTATGCCGGAATCAAGAAGTCAGCCTGCAGCTTCTGAGTTTGCTGAAAGACTGCAAGATGGCCAGAATACTGGTCAATCCCAATCACAGCACTTTCCTCACCCTCTCCAAACTCTTCTAGAATCTCAGGAAGCATCGTTGTCCCAGAGGCACAGCTTACCTCATGTATACCCAAGTGAGCAGGAGAACGAGCTAGACTTTGACCAGCATGATATTCAAACCGAATCTGAAACTCCGCAGTCATTCCCAGCGCTGACGCGCAGCCCACCTAGTCGCGGATTGAGACGAGGTGCGCAGCTGAGGCCACCTCCCCCTCAGTATGAATGGTCGCCTCCCGAATACGGTCGCGGTCAAAGTAATCACTTGGCAGACTCTGATACCCACAGTAGGTTGAGTTCCGATGCTGAGAGCACCAATGGCAACCGCCGCAGTGATGGACCTCGCCATCTTCGCATTGATAGCACTGATGATTCTGATAATGAGTTCCCTGACCTAGAACAAATGGAGGAAGACCGGCTAGTTGGACAGCTCTCGCGAACTTTGTTCACTGCAGTGCTACTTATTGCATCCCACGCAGTTAACACATCAGATGACCCCCCTCCTCCAGCAGAGGGCATGGATGATTGGGCCAACTCTGTCCGGAACCGTAATGCGGCGGTGGATTCGTTCGAGAGAGATATCAATGGCGATAGTGCAGGTCCTGATAACGATAACAATAGAAATACCCAATCTCGCTCAACAGAGACTTTCAGAGAGGAAGTAACTCGACGTATCTGGAATGCTCTGCACGACCATTCTAGGAATCGTGATTCCGCCAACGCCAACCCAGTGTATAATCAGTCGAATATCTCTCGTCTGGAAGAGATCACCACGTTGGGTGGAGAACCCTTTTTGTCATTTATGGATCAGTTATGGGATGGTTCCCTCAACGGCGAGCTTTCTCGAGCGTTGAGCGGACGTGAATCGTTTTTCCGCATATTTCGTTTCCCGCGTGACACAGACAATCGATTCCCTGTGTTGGTTCTGCGAGTGACTTCTATTATTGACCGTACCGGGCCTCCGACCCATCCAGATATGGCTTCTGAGGATATTGCGGCTGAAGATGACGTCAACAACGGAAACACTTCGGATACAGAGGGTGCTCATGTCCACGAACATGACGAAGAGATTAGCAGCGAAGGCTCCAGTGACGATTACGATGATTTTGACGATGAGGATGATAATGACTTTGCAAACCTTGATTCCGCTCGTCAGCGCTCTAGAATTGTCGCCAATGAAGGCGGTGGGCACAACATAAATGACCCGCTCGATCCCCCAAGTAGTGATTCGGAGGATGACCTGTTTACACCGCGAAATGAGCAGGCATTCAACCCCTTGGGTGCAGCTCAACCGGCCGATGAACTTGGCATTGATGAGAGTTCCCAGACGCGTAGCCTCAATCGTGAACTCGGGAATCGGTCCGGAGGATACGCCGGTCGTAATCACTCTTTCATGCAGGAAACCTCTAATGCGATTAGGCGCGAACATGAGCGCCGAGTTCATTTGGAGAGTTTAGCCAGCTTGCAAAGAGCGCGGGAGGAGCGTAATGCTCACCGTAGAGCTGAGGCTCGCGCCAGCGCCAATCGTAGGGAGAACAGGAACGCTAATCTTCTATCCGCGCGAACCAATCGGTCGTGGATAACCTATGTAGTCCGCGGCTCCTTCCCTGAGAATCATCCTATTTTCTCTGCATCAAGCTTGATGAGCAACCATCCTAATCAAGAGGACCTGGAGCTGCTTGATCAATTGTTCATGCCTGGCAAAACTCAGACGGCCACTCAGGAAGATGTTGATGCTGCCGGTGGACTTTTTACTATCGAATTGGACTCCGATTTGATCGGCGACCGGTGTCCGGTTTGTCTGATTGACTATGAAGTCGAGGACCAATGCCGCAAGCTTAAGTGCTCTCACAGCTTCCACAAAGAATGCGTAGATAGCTGGCTTGTCCGTAGTCACAACTCATGTCCAATGTGCCGTCAAGAGGGTGTACCGCTTTCGTCAAGGGAACATAGATTCCCTCACCTGTAGAGAGAACGATACAGTGTACAAACAGGTATTTAACTCATATTATAGCTAAGCTTCGAACCATATAAAGCAGCATACGATACCTTAAGCATCTTTTCAAATCGCATAAGTAGAATAAGAGAACGCATGCAGCGATTCCCCGTAGCACTAGTGCGTTATAGGGTTAGTTCTACAGCTACTACCTTGATTAATGAGTTTGGAACCACTAACCCTAGTGTTGTTTACACTCCTCCCAGCACCCTGCTGCACCTGAATTGTTTACATCTCAGCTTGATCTGGGTTCTCCGCAATTAGAATCATGAAAGCGGAAAGACTGCCTCTCGGGGCGATTCAGAGCAATGCTGCACACGCAAGAACACAAAATATCACAAATTTGAAAAACGCCGGTCCTAAATCGCAATCCTTAAACCCCTTTGGGGACGGTCATATAGCTAACAAGCCACAAGCCTCGCATGATGTGAAGCAATACTCACCTCAAGAGAAGCTACGACGACAACAACAGCAGCAGCTACGAAAACAAGGACATTATGCTTCCCCGCACAAATCTCTTAGCATGCGCGATTTCCAGATTGGCCGCAAGCTTGGTCGTGGGAAATTCGGGCGCGTTCTTCTGGTCAGGCATCGAGCAACAAACTTTATGTGTGCATTAAAAACTATGGTCAAGGAAGAATTGGTCAAGTATCGAGCGGAAGTTCAATTTCGTCGCGAAGTGGAGATACAAGCTTCGCTTCGCCACGAAAATATCTTGCAGATCTACGGATACTTTGAGGATGCACGCAAAGTTTACATCATGGTTGAGTATTCACCCAAAGGAGAGCTATTCAAAATACTGGAGGAGCTTGGTCGGCTACCGCCTGTGATGGCCTCGAGCTATGTGGCGCAAGTGGCCGCAGCTCTGGACTACTGTCACCAACGCAATATTATTCACCGAGATATCAAGCCCGAGAATCTTCTTTTGGGTAGTGACGGTAAGGTTAAAATCTCTGACTTTGGCTGGAGCATCCGAACCCGTCATAAGCGAGGTACGCTCTGCGGTACGCTAGACTATCTGCCTCCTGAAATGGTAGCTAAGGAAGCCCACACCAATTGTGTGGACGTGTGGGCTCTTGGCGTTTTGACATACGAATTCCTAACTGGAGGACCACCGTTTTATGCGAAGGAAAGAGCAGAAACCTACAGGCGGATTACGAAGGTAGATTTGAAATTCCCGCCGTTTGTTGAGAAGGAGGCTGTGGACTTCATTTCGGCATTACTTAAACGCACTCCAGGGGAAAGAATGCTTTTGCGAGATGTTCCCAATCACCCCTGGATCCAGAAGCATAGACCGAATTGGAAATGAGCGAGGAGAATGCGAGACCAGGTATACCCATGACGATTAGTCTTCCTAAGTAGAATAAATTAAGGTCCTATTGAAAGCTGAACCCAAATTCATCATCCTCTTCTTCATTTTGGGTCCTAAGCGCGGTGCTCAACACATCATACCGTGCTTTCCGAGAAGGGGAACCGCTGGCTGCGATATCAGGAGCTTCTTCACCGAACTTCTTTTTGTCGTCAGCACTCAAATAACTAGCATTATTCCCAGTATCAACGTCGGTACTAATATCGATGGATGAATCATTTGATGCTGCCGGAGACTCGGCTATATGAGGGTCAGGCATGTTAATATTGAGTCTGACAGATTTACGACTTCTTGAAGGATGACTCTCCGAGGAAGTGAACCGCTCGTCACCGTGAGGCTTGGGTCGAAACCCTTTGAAGTTCGGCTTTCCTGTTGCGCATGGGATTACAGAAGGTGAAGGCCGCCGGGCTCGATTCACGGGAAGTTCACTAGTGATTGAAACAAGATCCGCCAACATTCGAAAATCCCAGTCCTTGTCTTTAGAGCTGGCGTCTTTTCCATCTTTCCAGTCTTTGTCTATAGATCTGGCGTCCTTCCCGTCTTTATGTACATTCTGATTGTCTCCCTTTTCTGGCGGTGGCACTTCCGACACGATTAAACCCTCTCCTTTTCGCAGGATGCTGCTTCGCTGGGAGCCAGGTCGCTCACTGGACTTTAAAGGCTCCGTACTTGAGAACTTGACTTTCCTGTTTTTGTTTGAAGGGGGGAGTTGCTGCTCAGAGAGCATTTCCTCATTCTGACCTTCATTTGAGGCATTTCCGCCTACCGAGGGTGTTGCTACCGTGAAATGTGATGTTACTGCGGTTGAAGATGCTGTTCGGGCTGCTGGAGCTGTTGCCTCCTTCGATTGAGAAAGTTTCGGTCTCTTAGGTTCAGGGACTTGGGATGTCTCTTGGGAAGTCATAATATCGAGTAAATTTGTCCGCTTGAGTTTTCGGGGAGCCGTTGATTTATCCCGGTTGCGATCCGCCACGCCGGCATATGAATGAGCACCGCTGGTGAAGATGTCAGAGGTTTCCAGTTTACGAGCATCCATAATTAGCGTGAACAAGGTGTTACCAAGAATATACTGAGTGCTACTAGCCAAATGAGGATCATCATGGCTGGCAACAAGCAGAATCGTACCAGATGGAGAGACCTGCCCACCTGCAGCGAGAACAATAGCTTTCATAATTTCCTCATATTGGTGATCCGGTATTTGTAGAGTGTACCCAGTTAGTACTTCCTTGCGGCGAGCATTGGGCTTGTACGCAGGATCAGCGTAGAATGAATCGCACTTGGGCAACACCGAAGACAAAGTTCCTTTTCTAGATATCTGCTCAGCGTTCTCTCTGAGGGCTTCGAAAAACTGGGTGTTTACTACAGGGATTTGCTGGGTCAACGCATAGTAAAGGCTGGAGGTTGCCTTACCAGTAACCACCAGGACCTGAGTCGCTGACACCAGATGACTGGTCAATTTGAAGTCATACGCCCGGGCCAAACCGAGGGCATGGTGGAACAGTGTTTCGTGGGCGTCACCACTTTGGCCCGTCAAATAGGTGACCACGTACAATGACCATTTCAGCCTCACTCGCGTTGATTCCCGGCCCAACTTGATACTCAGCATGCCGCTAGGTACCTGAGGAACGGTGGTGGTACTTCCTGAAGACAGTATCTCACCATCTACACGGGTCCCGTAGCGTGAGTTCAAGTCGGTCACTGCAAGATCGGACCGAACCGACGGATGCAGAACAGCGTTCTGGTTGAGATGACGGACCTGTAGTGTTAAGTGTTTCCGCGAGACAGAGGTATCATTGTCGATGGGTATGTCGACCTTGCCATCATTATTGCTCGTGGCTCGACCGACTACGTATTTTGTGTCCGGTAAAAGCCAATATAGACGGTCCCCGATGGCCGCTATCCACATGAGGAACCAGGGCCTAACCCAAGGTTCATTAACCACCTCAGGCGTTCCACGGATTGATGTCAGAGGGACAATAATTGTAAGTTGGCGGTTGTCTGGAAAAACGAGTCCAATGTAATCTAGTAAACTTATTGTCGTAATCTAGTAAATAAATTTGGCTCATCAGTTTCACCCAATTAATCAGCGGTAAACACCTATCATTGGTGCACGCCATAGTTTCTTTTTCTTTTTAACAAAACGCCGTCTACTCTCATAGCAAGTTGAGCTCAGCACTGACGTGCAAACCCCCTTGTTGAATGCTAGGAGACGAACTTCGTACAGGAACTACCCACAGTACGTCGAACTTTGCCTTCTCGTTGGCATAAGTCACGCCAGCTGCAGTGGATAGCGCAGCTGTCTCCTTGAGCAGGTCCTTGACATTACTTCGCCAATCGGGAGAAGAGTGGGCACGCAGCACACCGGCATCCACCTGGGTCTTCAGTCGTAGAGGAGTCAAAGGTTTGAAGGGAACTTTGCCCAACAACGCGACCCGCGTTGTGTAAAATGCCTGGCCGCCAATAAAATCAGAACCATCGTGCGGACCAAGACTAAACCGTTTGAATCCGAGAACATCCTTTGGTCCCCCGAGGAGGAAGTTATCACACAGTTTGGGCTTCTCATCGTCAGAGTGGATATAACCTGCCTTGCCGTTTAGACTGAGCACGAGCTCCTGTCCTGGCGATAACGGGAAATTATACTCCACTTCCGTCACCGACTTGAGGTGCTGAGTGTCGCCGGGGGCCCCAGCAGCCTCGAAAAAGGCCCGCACATTGTGGAACAGACCGCGGTTCGTGAGTTCAGCTAAGGCGCTCACTTTCAGGGAGCTCGAGCCGGCAGCAGCCCGCACGACATCACCGGCCCGCTCGCTGATGGAGTGCACGTTGCGTGCCACGGCCCGGGCCCCACCCCTGAACACGAAATTGGCTACCCAGGGCACACGAATCTCAGCGGCAAGCCCGTGTGAGGCCAGCGAATGCGAAGCCCACTTACGATCCTCATTGAAGAAGAACCCCTTCAGCTGAAAGAGGCTCCGTCCCAATGGTGTGGGGCTAGTGATTGACGCCGAGCCGGCCGCCAGTGAGTGAGGGTTGGGCTGCACTTCGGCAGAAAGCTCGAGCAGCTCACCAAGGCCCAGCCGATTCGAAGCCTTCCAGCTACCCTCGAGGTTGTACAGATCCCGGGAGACCCGAGATGAGAGCTCCAGACTGTGGTCAGGCCGAGCTCTGGTGAGATCGATCACGGTGCGTAGGGGCAGAATCTCCGCGTCGGGAGTGCTGTGGCTTCCTTGCCGGAACGAGAATTTCGGCTGGGTGCCAAAAGTCTCCAAGCTCGACTGAACGGGGCCCAACACATCCAGCAACTGCTGCACATTTTGCGCATCCAGCAGTGGTTTGATTCGAGGCTGCAGAATGAAGTCACGATATGACTCGCCATTCAACACCTCAACCTCATTGCTGATTGGCCGCAGCACTTGGTTGTCCAATTGAAACTCCATTGGGGGCCGTTACAGACGCTGCCTATGGTGGTTGTGGTTCTGGGATTGGTGCGTGCAGCTGATGGGCACTGCTTGTGTACAGTTGTGGGGGAGGGGGGAAGGTTTAGTGGTCACTATGGCTTGCCTTCGGGCTTCGCCAAACCATCACAGTATCGAGTAACTTGCCGGCACTAGTATCATACGTCCACTGTCCCCGGCTTTTGATATGGCGGTGCCGCTCACTTGTAAAGATATAGAAACCAAAGTCATTAAACCCAATTTGATAGCAGGAATTTATTGTAGCTCGAGCAGAGGAAACGACTTTCTCAATGGGGAAGTGGCCGCTCACCAATGATTCTTACAAAGTTATACTGCCATGACCTGGAAAATTCACCTTAGCAGCTGATTTTCCATAAAATCTACGAATCCATATTTCAAATCACATTGCAAGTTCCGATTTCTGGCGGAATCCAGGCGCTGGCCTGGAAAAGCGGCAGGCTGCTGATTAGTGAGCCCTGGATATTAGGGGTTTCTCGTCCTGTGAGGGCGGGATAGACAGGGAAGATGGATTTCGGCGAGATCGTTCAAGAACGAATACATACGATCAACTTCATCGAAATTGTCCCGAAGTACCTGCTGCCATCTGGACAGGAATGGTGCATAGTGGATGGCGTACTGGGGATCGCGGATAAATTCCTGATCAAGTCGTTCCTCGCAATGTGTCCCTTAGACCCTCGTCGGCTGACAACCGCTCAGAGTCTGCTAGCTCTTCTTGCTACCACCGAGAACATAACTGCCGCCAATGCACGAAAACGCCAGTGTCTGTCCCACGAGATAGATCCCCAAGACGAATTGCATATAAACACGGTCATGCTGCAATCGCACCTGTACAAGCACTGCAAAAGCTCGGTGCTATGGTTTCACCGCCGCTGGTTACTAGAAACTTTCCAATTAGACACGTCACTGGACGGTGAATGGTCCGTTGTTGCGCAGGCCGCACAACACCACCCAAAGAACTACTATGCCTGGGGGCATCTTCGCTGGTACTACCACAGACTAGGAGCATCCGCTAAGACGGATAGTCACAAACGCTTGGTGAACAATCTTACGGAGTTGTGCCGTCAGAATGTTGGTGATGTATCCATGTGGTCGTTTCTTCACTGGCTCGATGACCCGGATCTTCATCGGTTTGCCGGGGAAATCAACGCAACTTTCCCCGGGCATGACGCCGTTCTAGGCGGTGTGAGGCCCCATTCTGGAAGCAATACCCGATCACCACTGCGATGAGAATCAAGTAGCCAGCGACAGTCAAAATGAATACGGTGAGATATATGACGATAACATGTGCGGAGATATAATATAAAAATTAGTCAGGTCAGGGCTCAGAGTCTCCTAGTAGCCCGGCGCGTCTACAAAGTCGTCGCCTTCATATGTGACGACTTGGCTGGAAAACGAAGCCGATTCCTCATAAAAGACGTTCGTCTTCTCGCTGGCGGATGTTGTAGAAATCGCGCCAGCTGCCGGCACACCGGTGCCAGTCCCAACCCCGCGGGGGGAAGGCTGTTGTTGGGCCGGACCATTGGACTCGGCGCGAGCACGGTCGCACTGGGACGCCACGCGCTTAGCCTTTTCCGCCGCCGGTCGCTCGAAGTCTTCCGGGAATTTGGAGCCTGGAAGAATGGGCATTACCAATCCAAGGAGTTCTTCTACCTCCTTCTCTGATTTGGCGGCGTCCAATTCTCTATCGACAAAAATTTTAAACTCCAGTTGGTCGTCAACGGGCGCGAAAAGTTTGGGCTGGAAGGGAGGCTCACTTCCCTCTGAACGCAGCTTCTGTAAATATCGCTGATGTTCCTCGATATCGAATTTCTCGTCCGTGGCAACCTTCTGATTGCGCTCACCCAGAGCAATGCACACCTTCTCCCAGAGCCGGCGACTCTCCATCTTGCCTTGCTCATCAATGGGCCTCACGCTGGGCTTCTGTACTACGTCCTTACTGGTGTCGAAGAACACATCCTTCTTGTGGGTACTGAGATTCTTGATATAGATAACCTCGTTCCACTTGCCACTAAGCTCGTACAGAGGCTTCCCCGCGTGGGTAATGGTGCCCTTGATCTCATTGTAGGTACCGGAGATATACCCCTTCACTTTGAATTCGATTGTACACTCCATGTTGAGGCTTGGGCATCTCACATATGCCTTATCACCCATCTCCAATTTCAGGGTACCCACAAGGATGTTCCGGGCATAAATATTGGGCTGGGTGATTTCGTAAACCTCTGGATTGCCATTCCGGTCAACGTGCTCGCCAAAAGTAAGCATAGAAACTCCCTCCATCATGGAGGCCGCCGAGTTTCCCAGGAATCGTGATTTAGGGATCACGATACCATCAGCACGAATCTTGCGGGCCGGATAGGCGAAAAAGAAAGAGGACTTTGGCGCATGGTGGCTCGTCTGCTCAGCGATGTAGTATGCTCTCGAATTGTTCTCCAGGTCCCAATAGCAGGAAAAGTACTCACCCAAAACCGGGTTCAGCGGTTTTTTCACCGCCTTGGGAGCAATATGCCAGCCGCTCATGTACCATCGGACCACATCTACAAATCGCTGCTCAGGGTCAGTGACGCCAGAAGCCTTAGCCAAAATAGTAGGATGTTGCAGTAGGTTGGTGATCCTCTCCAGCATGCTCTTGCGCTCGAGAATGAAGGTCGGCAGGGTGATGCGCGAGAGATCGGATCCCGGACGCAATTGGCCAATCAAACTGAGAATGATATTGCGGTTCCCGCTGTCATAGTCATCTTCATCGTCAACGTCGTCATTAGCACGCTCGCCAGAGTTTTTCGACGGGCTGCGCAAGCTGGGCAGAGGCATTTTTGAAAGAGCAGGTATAGCTGCAGAGAATTAAATAAAGGAAATTGAGAGAAAGCAATGTCCTTTGCCACCTCGAGTAGATTGCTCTGACGATACAGTCTGATCGACCTGCTTCGATTATCGCTACTCGGAAAGAGTGAGGCGGCGGAGTCGATGCTGTCTGAGGACGGCCGGTGGTGGAGCCCGCTTAGTCACCTTTGCTCACCGGACGACGAGACGTCGCCGATTGCCTTTTTCGCTGCTGCCGCAACCCTAACGGCAACTGCTACCTGAACATGCCTGCTGGTTTTGGGAGCCAGTGCTACACAGCCTACCGCTATCAATTGTGCTCAACTGGATAAAAGTACCATGTGTACCCCCACCATACTCAACGATATCATATCATATAGGGATGCCCTAACATGTACAGGTTCGATCAAAATTCCGACGAAGATTAACTAGGTTACGCATAAAAAAATTGACAAACTATTTAGTAATTGTAAACAAACACATTCTCGGTTTTGCTGGAATAGAGCAGCATGCGCGGACTCCGTAAAGCCTCAGTAGACAGCTTTGCCTGGACGGTCATAATATAGGCTTTCTGGTTGGGGGACAAACCGACAACGCGCCGCTTCCAATCCTCTGTCGCATGTGGTGACACAGTGGTAATGGCTTCCAAAACGTCGTCACGCAGATCAAGAGAAACTATGGGGGCATTGCCGAGGTCAGAGAGGAACTGGCCCCGTGCTTCACAACTACGCTCTTCCAATTGCCACCTATTCTTTCTGCCTCCCTTCAACTTCCCAGACTCGTTGATTACAATAATCCGTTCTCCTATAGTATCCACTTCTGTTGGTGGTAGTGGGGCGTCCCCAATGGGAACTAAGCTATCCAAATCACTCGTGGTGAGACCGGTTATGCCCAGTTCATTCTTAACGAAAGGAATTAATTCATTGAAGGTCAAGTCGGTGTCTCCTTGTGATTGTGACCCATTGACTGACAGCTTCTTAGCTCGCAGCGGTTTGATCGCCTTATTCACGTTATGCAAAGCGTGCCCTTGTTTAATGATAACGACGATTGGGATTCCTTCACGTTGAGCAAGAGCTATGATGCCTTCGGTAGATATCGGCTCCCGGATAATATCTGCGTTGACCCCATAAGCCCATAGAAGCTTGACCACATCAATGCCGTGCATTTTCACACTTTCCTCACTCAGACTAGATACCAAAACTTGACATCGAGAAGGCACAAAATTACTGGCATGAACAGATACGCTATTGCTCAGTGTTTGGTGCTGCTGGTATTTGGATACCATCAGTTCCAGCTTGTCCGCGGACATGCCGAATCCGACCGCTCCCGCAAGAGGTGTTCGCCCATCGAGAACGGAATTTCGGAATGTTTTAATCAAGGAGTCGTAACGTCCACCCACTGCTAGGACAGATCCTGAGCCAAATTTCCTTGCATTCGCTATCCCCAAGGACTTCGTGTCAATCAGCTGGAATATTATTCCTGAAGAATAGAATTCTGCAGTTGCTGTGTGTATGAGAGGAGAAAAATAGATCGTTGGCGCATTTTGGGTGGCACAGAGTTTTAGGAAGGTCTCCGCTACTGACTGAATGTGGTTAATACCCCGTTTCACTCGATCAGATAATGGCATGAGCCTGCTCATGCGACCTTCGGCTTGGGCCAAGTTTTCACGAAATCCGAAATTGCTCAACATATCCAGTGATGCAGTTGATATATTCGACCTCGCTAGGGCAGGACCGCGATGCTCAATAGATCCCCCAATTAGTAGTGATATCGCTGCATAGTACTGGGGTGGGATTAAGCCGCATTGACTCAATGTAGCAGACAGGATATCTTGATGGCTAATGACCACAATCAAATCATGATTAGTCTCTTTGGGGTTAAAAGCAGGATTCAGGACAGTGTTAGCGGAATCGTACATTACAGCGATGGCTTCGGCGTCGTCAAAAATTACGGACTCCTCTGAGCTGTTGACGGAGATAATGTCGAAGTCAACTTCGATGTGACGAGATGGGTGCTGACCTGGGTTTTGTATGCGATTACGATATACTGAGTCGATTGCAAAAGCCTTAGAGTAATCAGGTACAATCTCTGCCAAACGCCGAGCATGAGGTAGAGTCAAATCGTGAGGCATTTGGAGAACAATGCCCTGACGGCTTAAAATTTCAACAACTGTAGGTAGTTTGTAGAGTGGCGACCGTGGAAATAAGCGTGGACGCAATGCGGTATTATCGACTGCACCGTGCGTTCTGAAAACAGTGCGTAAGGTATCTTGCACATAAGACATCGTTAAATACTCAGCTCCTTTGCTAATTCTCAGCTGATGGTGGGAAGTGCGCCTATTGAAGGCAGCTGTGGCATTGATACGATCATACAAAACTTCTTGCGCAGATAAACGTGGGCGAGAGAACAGTTCGTCAGTTAGTTGCTGAACGACACGGGCATCCCTGATATTACTGATGGCTTCTTTGATGGTCATTTCACGGTCTTCGACTGGAATCTTTCCCGAGTGCAGCATTCCGGAAGCAGAGGGTCGTTTCTCAGGGTCATGGTTTAGCATGGACCTAAGTAAATCCAGTTCAGTCTCCATTTCTTTGGAATCAGTGAGTTTGGACGGAAGCTCAATCTGAGGTCTCCGAGCATTTCTGATGCTGTTGATTCGCTCCATTTCTGTATCGAAGCCACAGACCATTTCAAAGAATATTATTCCTAGGGAGAATATATCCACCTTCTCATTGTACCCCCCTTTATTGACCCGTGTAACCTCAACAGCAGCATAGAGTGATGTTCCGACATCGGTAGTAAGATCTTCGTTGTCAACATTGTTCAACGACTTTCTCATAGCAGCAGTCCCATCTTGACTCATACTAGACATATCCCCAGAGATATTTTGATGAGATTGCAACTGCTTGACAACACTTCTGGCTAGACCAAAATCACCAATTTTGATATTTCTCGCCTGATCAATGAAGATATTCTTGGGCTTAAGATCACGATGGATCACACCTTCACTGTGAATATAAGCCAGCGCATCTAAGATTTCTCGCAATAGTCTCCAATACTCACGAGAGTTCTGATATAGTCCTTGTCGTATGAGATCTGCAAGAGTGTGGTTTTCACAGTACTCCATTTGTATGTAAAGTGTTTTGGAAGTGGCTTTGGCAAGTCGGTTCAGAATACTCTCGCCTTTATACTCACCGTCATGGGGGTTGTTTCCCTGTAAAGTGAGGTAATCAGCGGTAGAACTTTCGTCTGATTCTGCTTCTGAGTCGTTTGACTTCGTACTGAGATCTCTTCCATTATTGGAAGCTTCGTTGCTCGCAAAAGCTAAAGTTCCCGTGTTACTGGCATCCTCTGAATCACTGAACCCGAATTCAACGAACCCTGAATCGGACATGAAGTCATGCGAAACGCTAGGTATGTCCATCGCAGAAATCGAATGATGAGGTGAAAATTGCGACATCGACACAGATGACGACGTTATGGACTCTAGAATATCCGATGATGGTTGAGGTATCGACATTGAAGGTGCTAATCTTCTGGAAAGTGAATCATGGGGAGCTGGAGGGTGGCTGGTTGTATAATTTTCAGTTTTACTTTCATCTTCCAGTTGACCAGACTCGTCCTCTAGCCAAACAGTGTAATAGCGAACCACGTACTGGTGATTGAGTCGTGACAACAAGACAACTTCTTGCAATATGTGGGAAAGCGTCTTAGATGTGGCCTTAACTTTCTTCACGGCATAAATTCGTCCATCAAGCTTATTACGTGCCTTCACCACTTGCCCAAAACCACCGCGTCCTAGGAGGATTCCCTCATCGAAGTCCTGCTTGTAGCGAGACATTGTGACCTCTTCGTTGTTACTCAAACGGCGACGACCTAATGCGGATGATGCGTTGGTACTAGGCGCCGCTAGACTTCCAGAACTGGCAGCACCATCGCCCTTCAAGAGGCCAATACCTCCGCCAGTGGTTTTCAAGTCAGTAGCTGCAGCAGAATCTAAACCAGGTCCAACAAAGCTATTTGCTGGGGACCGAATACTGCTATGTGCAGAAAATTTATGGGCTCTTTCCACAAACTCCGGCTCCCTCTGATACCCTTCCAGGTCTGTACGGAAAAATTGGTCTGTAAGCAATTCCAAAGCACTAGGTCGTTTCGACGGATCTGGGTTCAGGACCGCTAGTAAGAACGAAGATATCTCCTTGGGCCAGATTCGAGCCATCGACCGAACATAAGACTCTGGATCTCCACGAAAGTTATATAACTCGCGCTTCCCTGCAAGCATGAGGGTCAGCAGCGCGCCAAATTGCCAGATGTCCCATTTGCTCGAGGGCCCAACGTCATTCCCCTGTGTGCCACGGCCCTCAGGGGGGATCCACTGTTTAAGTTCCTCCAGCCAATCGTATGAGTAGCGGTTTTCCTCGAATGGGTGAACCTCATTCAGGTGCATAAGAGTGTGAAAATACTGAGGGTGTCGCAACAAAATTGAGCGCTCTCCAGTACCAGAATCGACACTTATGAGTACTGTGTCGGGGCAGAGCATATTATGACGAAGTCCTGCCTTGTGCAAGAGCTCTAGGCTCTCCAAGATTTGAAACGACCAACTCTGTGTGGTTTTGAAGTTGATGGTATCGACGCTATTGATCATATCATCCATGGTCATACTGTGCATATAGGGACTCACCAATGTTATCACCCATTCATTGTTCTGGCCCTTGAAGCGCTCGATGGTGAATTCGCTGAGAGGAACAATTCCTGAAAGGTTCACCTGCCGGATCAGGTCGAGTTCTGAGTTCAGCTCATGTAACAGTCTTGCACCGCCAGCAGTGCGCCAATATGCAGATGATAGTCCAATTTTTGTCATCATAACTGCGATGTCCGCCTGATTACCTATAGTGTCCTTAGAATCATTTCGGTCATTACGTCCAGATGCTGACGTCTGTGGAAGTAAGACCTTCGACAAATAAGAGACACCGAAGTATCGCTGCTGCACAGTAAGCCCATCTAACACCTGTCTAAACACAGCTGGTCGGCTGCCAAAGTTATGTGGAATATGGATAGGCCTCTCGAAGGTGGTGATCCCCGGTGTCGACTCTGGAACGACAATCATGGCGTCGAGGTCGGCTCCGACAGTATCGGTTGCTTTAGTGGCTTCAGAACGTTTCAATTCCTCAAGCACTAGTGAGTCATATTTCTGCTCTTCTCTGTGGGCAGCCGCCTCTCTCTCCTTCTGAAGTTGGTCCTGTTGCTCCTTTTGTTTATCCTCCTCCTGCCTCAATCGCCGTAGTCGATCTTCCTCGAGGTTCGGAGCAGCTTCCGCGACGTAACGAGCCCATTCATCTATCTGGTTCTGTACGTTTGAGGTCACCTCGAAAATCATCTCACTTCCCTTTAGGCTCTTTATGGTCCGATCAATCAATTGCTTCAGAATTTCCAACTGACGACCACTAAGCGACTGGCTCTTCGAAACTTCTATTTGTGGCAATGTTTTGGGATATGTTTGCGTCATTGTTGTCTGCAGATACACCTCAATTGAGCTATCTTCATATTCTGTGCTAGGACGTAATCGAATGGAAAATTTAGGACTCGGTCGTCTGTTCCACACGGAAACGTTTTCTAGTTCCTCGAAGTCGGTGGCATAAATGGCTTTGAGTGCCTCCACCTCGTTATTCTGGACTTCCTCATATTCCATTGTAAGTGTCCATTCAGTGCGCTGTGTGTGTGGCTATTTGGTGGTCAATGGGGTTCTCTTTTGGCAAAGACACCGGGCTGGGGTAAGGTCGATCGACCCATGGCCTGCAGACACGAAGGTGGCACTCACTACTACGTGTGGCGATCAGGGCCCACATAGCCTGCGAAGACCCCCCCAATTGAGAGGGCACAAATGTAGATGCCCGATGTGATGCCAATTCGGATATTGTATATAAGATCGATGAATTTTTTTATCGTATTATGTCAATTATCCTAAATCTGTGAAATCTCAATTTTCTAATTTTCGAATAACTGAGACCAGCGCTTCGCTAGTGAGGCGATGCATGAACTGTTGTGTAGCATCCCCATGCTCTGTTTCAGACACATGCACAATTGGAACATCGAAGGCATATCTATCGAACCACTGTTGGTTCTCGGGCTTAGTGATGTCAATTTCAGCTCTTTGAAATTTTACCTGGGAAGCTGCCTTGTCGATTTCGTATTGGGCACTGGCGCACAACCCACAATGAGGTCGCGTGTACAGCCTTACCCAGGACGACAGACTCTTCGAAACTCTCATTCGAGGGCGACGATAATATAAGTGACGGGGACTACGACCTCAAACCGGAGAACACGCAAAGGATATTAAAGAACTACTAGATTTGGCACAAGGTCAAGCAGACAAGTGCCCTTAAACTAATTCTGGTATATACCCTTGCCACAGTTTAGCAGTAAATAAATGAAATAGGTCATAATAAATATGCAGATGTAGATATGTACAGATTGGCATATATTCAGCCATCAGAAGAGGAGAACATCTCCATGGACTCGTCTCCATCCTCGAAACTCTCAGGGCCTAGACTTTCTTGCAGTCGTGGAGGTGAAGCCCGGGTTGTTCGCGCTAATCTAGTAGCAGCAACACGATTCTCATTCTCAAGACGGTCTTGTTGAAGCATCAATGGTTTTGAAACAGATCGAGTAGCTTGAGAAGGCGAGAAGAAAGCACTCTTTGGAGGTTTTTGTGCGGTTAAGGCCGCCTGACTGAATGGAGTTGCGGGCCGCTGACCTGATGAAGATGACTTCGCATCTAAAGAGGTCCTTGATAGCGAAGAGGCGGCCGTGCTTTGCTGTGATACAACCCGAAGTGCGTCGCTACGATCGTCGTTATCTGACTCATCGATCTCCACGACCTCACGGGAAGGACTCTGATGACTCTTTTTGGGTCTTACCGCTGAGCTGTCATCGGCATCTGCCAGTTCCTCAGTTGTGACTGGAGCCATGTGTTGTTCTAATTTTAAGCGATCAAGCCGTTTCTTCACTAGATCGGAAACCTCATCTTTAAGTGCACTGGTGTCGTCCTTTTCCACAAAGCGACCAATGGCACTACTCATCTGTTTCTCCATCAAAACTTGCAGGTTCTCCTTCTCTAAAGACTCTTTCATGAGCAAGCTGACTTGACCAATACTCATATCTGAGGTATTCTCATCCATCAAAGCTTCACTTTCTGCGGAAGTGACACGAGGCATCCATCGTTTCTCGGTTTCGCGGCGACGCACTGCATGTAGGATCTCATCGGGATTAGCAACGCGATCGGCAAAAGTGTTCCCGAATCGCACCGCATTCTCAAGCTCATACCCGTAGCTGTAGTCCACTTTCAGTCGGATCAACGGCAGCATAGGCGGCTCATTGGCGTCATGGGTTGCGGTCCATTCGTCATTTGCCTCGGCAATCATCGACTCGACTTGATCGGACAGCCACTGCATCAAATGGCGCCGCGAGTCCCTGAGAGTGGGATCTATGTGTGCCGCCTCTTCTGCCAGAACAATATGGCGGAATATGAAAGGCCGCACGGTCTTGAGCATGAACTTCTCGCAGCTCATTTGCTTTTCCTCACCGATCGTCACCACAGCAACGTACTTCGCGCCGGCCTCACTACTATGGTAGCTAGTGACGACCGAGCTTCCTGGTTGCATCACGTAGAACCCGCGTTGTGCACTTAGGCGAGGTTCTATCAAGCTCTCGTGTTCATGACCCCAGACTACCAGGTTGAAAAATTTGGGAACCAGGTCCTCGGGGTTCAATTTCTTGATGCCGCGGTAGGTGTGGTTCTGATGGAGCACCAAAATGTTGTACCAACTGTCTGGGTCATCGCTCGGGCGATGAAAGTGTACGCCTCCATCCCTAAACGTTTGATAAAGGCGCTCGTCTCGGACGTTTGCCATGCCATAGATGGCCACTTTGATGCCATTTTTCTGGATAAGGATTGGCGTAACATGAATATCGGTATTATTGGGCACACGACCAAAATGGGTAATCAGCCCGGCTACACTGAGAATATCCAAGGGAGAGATGGCTACCCCGTAGCCACCGCCGGAATCGTCATGATTGCCGCTGATGGCGAACACCGGCAAACCCACGTTGATATTGTGATCTTCGTAATTGGGATAATTGAACTCCTGGGCGTCCTCGAGCATAAACTCGTTGTCATTGCACACCTCGAACTCCACAGGTTTGTCACCTAAGCATCGCTGGCGCAGTATCCTGACGGTGGAGTACAGAGCCATTTTTGAAGGCTTGTTTTTGTCAAATAAGTCGCCACACTGCAGCACAAGGTCCACGTCTTGGGCCTGGGCAATGCCCAGGGCCTCGTCAAACGTGTTGCTAGCATCCTGGTGACGAACCCCATTGTTCTCATGACTTCCGATGTGATTGTCGGTGGTGATGAATATACGGAGAGGTGGCCGCATATCTGTTATCACGAACCACCACCGCCTAACTCGCCCACTGGAACCACCCTCAGCGCCCTCGGTGATGAAAGAGAGTGCCTAACCCGCGCCCTTCTGTTTAGGCACGTAAACCCGCGGATGCCAGGGCGGGAGTCACTTGAGGCATACCCTGATCCACCGGCGGCCGGTCCCCAGTTGTTTGTCCCAGTAAGGAACTAGACCAGAACGCAGATCATCCCAAGGCTAAGATTTCCGTGCCGCATATATCACCCGCACCCAGCTTAACCCTCCCACTTGCGCGTATTGCACAGCTGGTACACTCCGTCATAGAAAGAGGGGAGATCTTGCAGCGTTACCAACACTCTGTCGTGTTGCCTTGAATCGAGGGCCACTGTTTTGCACGCGTGTCCATATACTCAGTGGTTGGAGGATCCCCCTTCTCCTCGCTCGTGAGTGAATTGTGTCATGACCCTTCGAAGCAGTTCTGCCATGTTGCGGACGTTGAGTGATGCTGTAGTTCCGCTGGCGGATCGACGCAATCTGGTGATTGCCGGCGCCATCACTGCTTTCCTGCTTCTTGCGTTGCCGTTCGAGCTGTTCGTTAAGCCGCTGGCCCGACAGTTCCGGCTGAGTGACCCTTATATTAGCCACCCCCTGGCCAACGAGCATGTGCCAGTGCCTTTGCTGGCATTTCTGGCTGTGATCGTTCCGCTTGTGTTCATCACGGTTCCTGGGGCCATCAATAAGCGGTACAGCAAGCACAGCGCAGTCTCCGTGCTGGGGTTGCTGCTAAGCATCAGTGCTACCATGCTCGTTGCCGATGTTCTAAAGTGGGTGATCGGCAACCAACGCCCGGATTTTATTGCTAGATGCCAGCCTAGACCGGATATTCCCAAAGATAGGTACGTCACCGTCGAGGTTGCCTGCACAAACCCCAACATGGCTAAGGTCTGGGAAGGATGCCGCAGCACCCCGTCAGGCCATTCATCCCTGTCCTTTGCCGGACTGGGATTCCTAAGCCTGTGGATCTTCTTCACCTTCGAGATCAATCGCAAGGACCGCCCGCTCTACGCCAAGGTGCTGGTGCTGGCTCCCCTGGTCATAGCGGGATTTGTTGCCTACACGCGGATTATTGACCACAAACATCACTGGATAGACATTATTTTTGGTAGCCTTCTAGGTTGCGCCTCGGCTTACTGTTCCTACATCTATGCCATCGCTGACTCCAAGCCGGAGAAGCCCGAGCGCGATGTGAACGTCGCGTGATGGGGAACTGAATGGATACAGAGTCCGGTACTCCTAATTATATGAACATTTACTAGGTTTTTTGTGTGGCTCCGACCAATCGAATATCCGTTTAATCAAATAGTGCCAATTTTCTAGCCAGCATTCATGACCGCCGCTCGTCCCACGCTAACGCCTACAGTGTAACCCCCTGTTTGGACGTGGTGAGGGCACCTTGGGAACGGGGCGAGCTGGGGGGAGGAGGTTGGTCCCGGCTGCCCTTAGTCACCCAACCGAACTTGAGCTACGAATCACAGCCATTTCATTTGTCCATCATGCCGAAGTTCCCAGATCCTTGGGCCAAGCAAGAAGCCTGGCGCTACCAGGGCCCGTTCACCCGCTTGAATCGATTCCGAGGCAGTCTCCCCGGCTTTGGCACTGCTCTGGTGGCCTTTGCCTTGTTCAATGCGTATGAATACGCTACCGCTAGCCCGGACCATCATGGCCACCACTAGCTTTTCTGAGGCGGGCAATGCCTGATCATGATGAAATCACACTGCGCGAATGATGAAATGGTGGTCTCGAATGAGCGCGGCAAACTCTGCGACTCATCTCCTTGAAGTTCCTCACCGCATCTATGAAGGCATAGAAGGAGGCTGCTAAGATTCTGCGCCACCCGGGAAGTCTCATTGGTGACCTTGCACTGTCACTGGTATTATTTCTCAGTATCTATAGATAAAATTTGACTTTACTAGACTACATTCACAATTTCTCTGCTTTAGGAGTTATTGTACGAAGGGCGTTCATTAATTAGATTCAATTACAAAGAATATACACGCTGACACTATATTAAGCCTAGTGCGGTCTTTGGCTTATACCGGTTAGCTTGCTTCGCTGTATAACATTGTTGACATCCACATTACGCGCGCCGTTGATCTATGCCCCCGTAACCCATTTCGAGCCGCCGTAACCGACGAGGCGACCGCCCGAGTCTGTGCGAGGTGGCACTACGGACACCCATAGGGGTTCAGGGCTTGTTAGTCATCCGACGACCTCCCTGTACCCAACGCGTGTGTGAAATTTTCATTTCTCGGTTAGTCAGCTCCCAGCGCTCACGAGACCGGACCACCCCTTGGCCCTCTTCAATATCTTGATCGTTTGGTTCTAAGTTGTAGCATCACAAATGAGTTCGACTAAGTCCGTTGGTTCGAAGTTCCGAGTGTCCCTCGGTCTTCCCGTTGGCGCTGTTATGCAGTGCGCCGATAACACCGGTGCCCGTAACCTCTACATTATCTCCGTCAAGGGCGTTGGTGCTCGTCTCAACCGTCTGCCCGCTGCCGGTGTCGGTGACATGGTCATGGCTACCGTCAAGAAGGGTAAGCCTGAGCTCCGTAAGAAGGTTATGCCTGCCATCGTTGTCCGCCAGGCTCGCCCGTGGCGCCGGAAGGATGGCGTTTTCCTCTACTTCGAGGACAACGCTGGTGTCATTGCTAACCCCAAGGGTGAGATGAAGGGCTCTGCTATCACTGGCCCTGTCGCTAAGGAGTGCGCTGACCTCTGGCCCCGTATCGCTTCTAGCGCTGGTGTTGTTGTTTAAACAGACATAATCATTTATTATTTAACAGCAATTATAAAACTTGATTCGGTTCTCCGATTCGTTAATATCATCACTTTATCACTATACCCTTTGTTTTTTTGTCTGCGAGACCATGCATGATGTCACTAGCTAAAATTGTGTGCCACTTTCGCCACACTAGGCCGTGATCATTAAGGCCCACCTCCTTGACCACTTACCTATTCCCTCGATTGTAAATATGGATGGACTTGATCTGAACTGGGACTTCGTGCCTCTGCCGGAGCCTTCGGAAACTGGTGTTGCAAGCCTGGATTTCGACGGACTACTGCCTCGGCCTTTAAAGGTGGAACAAGATGGCGGAGCGCAGGGCTGCGGTGGCAAGTTGTGGCCGGCTGGTGAGCTGCTCAGTCGATATCTCATTCGACAACCAGACCTCCCTTATAAAAAAATCCTCGAGGTCGGCAGCGGCACTGGACTGGCTGGACTGGCACTGGCAGTCGGACATCCCGAAGCCAAAGACATGGAGATGTACATCACCGATCAGGCCAATATGCTGGATCTCATGAATGCCAACATTCGCATCAATGAAGAATCTCAACGAGTCAAGGCTGCCGTGCTTGACTGGGGAGAGCCGCTGCCAAGTTATTGTAATGATGTTGATCTCATTCTGGCCGCTGACTGCGTCTATCTTGAAGAAGCATTCCCGTTACTGGAACGTACTCTCATGGATTTGACCGCAGAGAAGGACGTGCCAATCATTATGGCGTATAAAAGACGACGGAAGGCGGACCGCAAGTTCTTTCGAGCCATGAAGAAAAATTTCATTATTGAAGAAATCCAGGACTTTCCGGAGTTTGAGGATTTCCATCGACAGAGCGTTTTTCTTTTTTCAATGACCAGGAAACCCGTAGTCCAAGCATGAGTGTGTGGTTTTGTCTCACCATTGTATTTATTTATATTTCAAACACAACGTAGGCATTGGCTTCCAGCAAAAAATTCAGACGTGCTAAAGATCAATGTTTCATCAAGTAGAAAAAGAATAAGTATTCAAAGTACAAAAATGATAAAAAAACTGTTTATTTCTGCTGAGTCTTTAGTAATTTTGATGTTCTCTTGACGGATCTGTTCATATCTATGGCCAGTTTGCTCGTTGCAAAGTTGTAGTTTGGATCTAACTCGTTGAACTTGTGACTCTTCAATTCACTAGCCGTTTGCCGCTTCTTTGGATCTATAACGAAACAGCAATCAAGGAAGTCTTTACCCTCTGGGGAGACGTGCGGTTTCGCGTCCTCTGGAATGGGTGGTGCTTGTTTGCTGGATCCCAGCTTGTACATAGCGCCAATGGCTTCTTCCGTGGACCAAGGTCGGCGGCCAACATACATTTCGAGAATCACACATCCTAGAGACCAGACATCAACTTTGGCACTATAGCCTTGCTTCTGATTCTTGATAACGTTATGAATGACTTCGGGGGCCATCCAGAAGATGGTGCCTTGCATACTCATTTCAGCATTATTGGTATAAATATCCCGGCTCCGCTTAGAAATACCGAAGTCACTGATTTTTATGGTGCCATCGATATCTAGCAGCAAGTTGTCGGCCTTCAAATCCCGATGAAGAATCCCCCGTGAGTGAAGATAGGACAAGCCTTCCAATACCTGTCTATTCAGGAATCGGATGGTGTCATCAGGAAAACGACCGAAGTTTCTTAGCAGGCTATTGACACTACCACCTGGAACGTATTCGAGGAACAAATTGCTGACACGATCCAGTCTCTGAAATCCTAGGTATTGCACGATGTTGAGATGATCCAGGTCCTTCATGTTCTCCACCTCTGCGTACAAGGCTTTGATACTATCATCTACAGATGAACCAGCATCTGTCACTCGTGAAGCTTTCACCTGTTTCACAGCCATCATATCACCGGTGGTTGCATTGAGACCCAGATAGACCTTACCAAAAGATCCTCGTCCGATCAGTTCACCCTTGATCCAGACATACTGCTTATGGTCACGCAGGGTCACTGAGTTCGGTGTACCCTTGCGCATTTCTACCACGCGCTGTCCCCACATCTTCGTGGACTTCCGACGAAGGAGGTGAGATGACGGCTCGCGACTGCGCTGAGTTAGGCGACGGCTGGCTTCGCGGGCGACTACTCTAATAGACTTGGCACGGCTAATCGATGCTGTGCCTGGACCTGCTGAGTCTTCCTCTTCCTCGCGCTCCTCGGAGGGACTGTTGTCAGGCTTTTTTCTGTTCACGCTAGCATGGGGACTTTTAACTTCAGTGTCCACATCCGGACGCACTCTGGGTGCAGTGATCTGGCCACCATTAGGGCTCGATCGTGAATCCGGCGGCGGCGGAGTATCAGCAAGAGGTGGAGTCGATACCAGTTTCTGGAGCACCTCATTGTTCCCCAGACTTGGTGATTTTCTGGAAACAACAACCGGTTTATCGAGATCGGTATTGGGGAAGAACCTTTCCAGATTTTCATAGAGAACCTCAGCCGGCGGCCGGGATGCCCAGTCTATGGTCGCTTGCTCTAACATTGCCGCGCCCGGCGATCGCGGGCTATCCATGGAGGACTCGCTGAGCGTTGGCTTGTGGCGACCCTTGTTAAAGCTTCCAGGCTTTAGTCCATATGGTGACGAGGACCCTGTTCCCGGGGAGTCTTCCGACTCTTCTACAATAGTATTGTGGTCCATGAAAGCTTGCGCCCCGCGACTCGAAGTTCGAGGTATCACAAGCTGGGGTAAACGATTACCTGGAGCCTTCAAATTTGCTGATGGGTTCCAGGCAATGGTATCAGGCTGCTTATCACTAGCGTGGGTATTGTTGGAAGGTAAATTTTCACTGGGTGGTCTCGAATTGGTGGCTTGGTTGCCACTGTCTTGCTTGCTTGATGTGCCATTCCCACTATCAGAGTCAGCACGGGCTGCGATGTCCTCTAATTTCTTCCCAGCGTTCCTAGGGGACGACATCTTTGGCGAAGAAGCACTTGTGGGATCCCCAGCAGAGCCACCGCTCTCCGAGTTCGGCTTTCCATTCACATACTTCAGCCCTGTATCGCTATTATCGTCCTCGGAGGAGTCATCCAACTGTGGAGCATCGGCCCACTCATCGTCCACGTCACCCTCGTCATCTGACTTACTAGATTCCTCAACAGACGGCGGTGACGAGCTGACGGGACTGAGTTCTGGGCGGTACTTCGATGAGAGAGAACGCGCCAACGGCGGTTTGGGAGCGGTACGAAGGGCCACCAATTGCTCTACGGACCCGTTGCGACGGCTTCGATTGTTGAATAGGGCTCCACCAACAGCATTCACAGAGTGTCCAGAACTGCTACTGGTTTGAGGTCTCACATTACTACTCCCATGGGGGTAGTTAAAGTAATCGTTACCGGCGTCATTGTGATTCTCCGTTAAATAAGAAGGAGTCTGCGGGTAAAGAGGCTGTGGCCCTGTGCCTGGAGGTGACAGAGCCTCTTCACTACTGACGTTCCAGCCCGGCGTACTGGAGCCCTCCTGACGGAGCCTCCTGGGAGAAAGCGCCAATGCGGTCTCATTGCTTCTAACAAGAGGCTCAGCACTCTCTGAAATTGCACCCGGGCCTACCGCACTGCCACCAGAGAGGGTGCTACTGCTCGACAACGGCGAGTTGTCGACAACTGGTTTTTGAGGTGGCTTTGCATTGACATGAAATTTCACGATATCTCCGGCTGCCGCAGACAAGATCTGCCAAAGTTGGGCATCCGTCAGCGCCGCGCCGGGACGGCAGAAGTAATCGGTAAGCTGCAAAGCACAAAGGGCTCGCAAATCCGCCGACGGGCTCGGCGGGGTCGAGAAGAGGGCCTCATATACCACTTTGCGCACGTCACCACCACTCTCCACCTCATTGATCGAAACAAGTTTGAAGTCGGAGCCGTCACTAGTGACCAAAATTGACGGCCCTGGCGGTTTTGTGCGTCGTGGCCGCAGATGGTTGTCTAAAAATAGGTACTTCTCGAATGAGGTGCGGCGCGAGCTGGCCAAAAAGGGGTTCATCTTCGTTGGGGTGTGACTACCACTAGGACCGTTTTCATCAGACGACTTGAGAGAACTTATTTGCTGATTGGTGGTTGACGGCGACAGATTAGACGGACTGCTATTTGGGGAGACCCGGATCGGCGATGGTGCCGGCTGGACCGCTGGAATATGGGGAACCACGGATCTCAGCAATTTCACAAAGCGGTACGGAGATTCCAGGATCCCCAGTGTTTTAACGGCGCTGTAGGAAACAAGGGCAAACAGTCTCTCCCCACTGATATTGAGTTCCTTGAATTTGGTTATCCACTGCGAGCTGAAATTGTTCGTTTCCAGCCACCAAATGACGCGCTCGTTTGTCCATTCTCGGGGGTCTTCATGGTTCCACGGGATTTCCGAGCCTGCCTGGTTATTGTTCTGGGAACGCAGCGTCTGCTGGCGGCGAATGTTCACGGAGTTGGTGGGTGGAGCGGCGTTCGCGTCGAAAGTACCATGATCCCCCCGAGGCGCCGTCACGGATTTTGGCGGTAATGATGAAGGGTGATTTCCCGGTTGGAAAGGCGAGTTTCCGCTTCCGACCGTAGGGGGTGTCCCGGTTCCGGTTGCGAGATTGCTGACACCTTTAGCCGTGGTAATAGAAGAATCGCCGGCCTGATTCGACCCAGCAGGAGGATCTTCCGGTGGGGTAACATTGATGTTCAGCGAATTCTGTAAGCGATACGGAGTTTTGGGAGCAGAGCCTTTCTTCATGGCTTTCGACGGGTGATCGGAATTGCGACCGCCTGTGGAGCCAGGTGACGCCAGGGAGTTTGACGATTTGCTACTACCCGCCGGGAGGCTCAATTCCGCTGGTCGGTTCCCACCCAGGCTGCTGTTGCCGCTACTGGAGCGATTGTGGATGCTCAAATCGCTCGGTGAGGATGCCGTATAATAGTGCTCGGACTCGTCGTGGGACACACTCTCGTCATTACTTCGCGCTTTCCTCCCCATTGAGGGATACGGGCCATAGCCGCCGGTTCCGGGAGTCCTTGGAATGTCATTGAGCTGTGGAATTGACACATCGTTCACTAAAAACGAAGGCACGTCAGTTCCCATCTGCGCAATATATGAAGCGAAACTTCGTATGAAAGTACTGGGCGACGAGATCTGCAGGAAGGATGATCACACCCTGGATTTCCCAAAAGTCACGGACCGCCTACTTGGGTGAAAGAACGTGTCAATCCGTTTGGACAGTCGCCCCTGGCACCAAGATTAAATGAATGGACCACGCTTGGGCGAACGCGATGTGGGGTGAGGGCAAGTTACCAGGAGGGTTTCGGGGAGGGAAGGGCGCTTCGGGCGGACGGCGGAGCGGATCCGTCTGTGCGGGAGGGGAGTTGGGACTTTCTAGTGGTACCCAGTATAATATTTTATTTGGTGTATGTGTGATTATCGCGATTATATTGTAATGTGATTAATGCGTATGTTTACCACACTTGATTATGTGGTCACTGCCGGATTTCCCGGCCAATCGTACGGCCACGGTAATAAAAAAAATAGTGCGTACTCTAAGCATCGATATATACAATTAATTGAGCGTGATTTGGGACACGCGGATCACGGTCAGGCACTGGTTGGACACCACGTGCCTGGTGTGTCGTCGACGCCGGCGCGTGCGTTCGCCCACACTGCGCTTCACCCGCGACTTCTCCAGCACTACGCCCTTGATGGTGAATAATGAAGGATCAATGCGGCCCTTACCGGCGTCGCCGCCGCTTAGGGTGTGGTTGCGACTGCCGATCTCCGAGCACTCGCTAAATCGGAGGGTGTTGCCGACCTCGACGTCGCGCATGCGCACCGGCAGCTTGATTATATCGCCCGGCGTCACCAGCATGTCCCAGTTATGGATATGAATCTTGGCGTACAGGCTGGTGGCCTCCTTAAGCGGTTGCAGGCTCGGCGGATCCGGCCGCACGTAGTTGGTCTTGAACTTCACGAGTTCTTCGACGTTCTGCACCACTGGCGAGCTTTGCAGTGCCGGACGAGCAGTGTGCAACAGCAATCTTTGAGCCACGGGGCGGGCCAGTGCCGGTCGCACCAGGCCCAGCATAGAACGCATGTTGGCCAGCATGAGTGCGAAGATGAAATTTATGACTAAAGTATAGGGTAGGCGTAGCCCCAGCGGTTAAGCACACCTTAACATCAACAGCTTAACACACATTCCATATAAAATGGCCTATCAAGGGACAAATAACTCCTAAGTTAAAAAAAAAAACTGTCGACAGCAACGGCGTCAATCTTCGATGTGCGTGCGTGCATTCGTCGGGTGTATACATATTAGGATTCTATAGTGTCCCAAAGGACACATGCAAACTATACCATACTTAGTCAATTAGTTCTGCCTTGAGGCTAGCAAGTTTTTTTTCCGTAGCCGCTATCGCTGCTTCGATATTGGCGTCCGAAAAGGCCTGTCTGCGGGGAATCCGCGAGGCGCGGCGGTTGTCAATCCACTCCCAGAGATCGAGCTCCTCCTGGATGCGCAGTAGCGTCTTGGTTTCCTCGGCCGTGCGTGCGGTACGGCGCCCACTACGGACCCACATCCACAGAATAATCAAGAACAGCAGGAGACAAGCCACACCCAAGCCAATGCACAGCTGTTGCCACTCCTTGATGGCCTGGTTGGCTTGCTTCGCGGAGGAGGACTGCTTCTCCTTGCTGCTGCTGCTAGTGACCACCTCGGCCGGTTTCATGCCGTCAGTAGCAGCAGGCTTCGCGGACGCACCGCTGCGAGCCCCGGACGAGCCACTGCCCACCTTATTGGCCAGCTCGGCCACCAATGCCTTGCCGTAAGACACCTGGCCGTCGTAAGCGCCCTTCTCGATTGGGCCCTTGAGCCAGCTCTTGCCGGTCCACTCCAGCCAAGTACCTAGGCGAACCTGGGTGGTATTGTTGCTGTTCCACGACAGAACCGTGCGGGTCAGGGTGGTGAAGCTATTTCCAGACGGCACGTCCGGAGTGGCCGTGGTAGCAATTACCTCGATGTAGTTCTCAAGGTCCCAGTGCTCCACCTTCTCAGTGGCATTACACTTGGTCTGCTTCGGTCCCACCGGGCCATTAAGCGGCTTGATGTAGCTGAAGGCCCGCTTGGCGCCTTGCTTCAGTTCCGGAAACGCCGGCAGATCGCCGAGATCCCGGTTCTTCTCAACGTCCACCAGGAAATGCTTGTACCAGCTGGTATCCTTGCCGAACAGGATGTTGGCCACGACCCCCATGGGAGCCTTGATGATCTCGGTAGTCACCGACTTCTCATTTTCTTCCTCGCCAGGGGGCGATGTTTTCGGGTGTTCCTCGGGGCCGAGATTCTCTACGGGCCATTTCTTGCCGGCACCGGATTTGCTTCCTCCCTGGGCCATTGATGTTGATGTGTTGTTGCCTGAATTAGATTTCACACTGGCTGCTTCGTCCAATGGCGACTGGGCCCTGGATCGGTTAAAAGAGCTTGCTGCCACGCTCCCTCCGTCTGACAGAGTTGATGACCTAATGCGAGTGGACGCAGGGTTTTTATGGCCGTTACCGACCCCGTGCCCCGATCTGTCACCGTTATCATCGCCCTCGTCCTGGTCACTAATCCCTCGGGCTGACGCCCCAGCGTGCAGCACGCTGGACCGCGCGTCCGTATTGTCCCCCCCATTGGGTGAGAACGACGACGTCGAGTTTCGCAGGTTGCGGAGCACCGCCATCGACCGATTCCGGTTTGAAAATGATGCAAAGGTGTACCGAGAATCGTCCTTGGTGCGAATGCCAATGGCATTGGGAATAAACGTCATCGTCATTTTTGGTTCTATCTTGACGATGTCACTAAAAGGAATGACTAGTTTTTGGGTAACATTGAATAGTCGCGAATAGAAGCACACGTAGTGATCGGTAACAAACATTTTCCCATGGTGCAAAATCTCCTTGCTCAGAGCGCAAACATAGGCCTTGTAGACTTGCTCGGACGCTGGTACATCGCTGGGGCTGAACGTCTTGCGGAACTCACGCTGGCTCTGACGGGGGGCGTAAGTGAGGTTGGCCATATCACTGACGCCGCTGTCGTTGCCACCGCCACCATCGCTGAAGTCATCGTCATCCGACAATCCACTGATGTTGTCGTCGTCATCGTCGTCGTCGTCGCTCGACGTCTGTACAATTGACGAGGTGTGGGACGTTCCGGGGTGCAGGCTGCTGACGAAACTGTCAGTTCCGTTGTGGCTGTGGCCGAAGGCGCTGCTGGTGTCGAAATCCTCGGGGTCGCTCGCTGACGCGCTTGCTCTGCTCGCCGTCTCGCTGGTGGAGTGCACCGAGCCAGCGCGCGTCGATTGAGGTTCGTCCGAAGACATGACGCCAAATTTCGTGAGGATTCCCATCGTAGATACCGCAATAACGTACTCTCTGAGGGTCTACTAGTTGTCTTACAGGATCCTACCGAATCAGATTGCTCCGAGATCCAAGACTGGGTAATATCGTTGGAGGACCTGCAGTTTTACGGGCACCGTTAACTTTGCCTGGCTGCGATTAAATGGGCGCGCGTGGAGTGAGGGGGCCTAAATTGGGACGGATCCTGCTGTAAGTTTAACCCTAAGCCTGTTATTAGCCGGCCGCCCATCACGGTTCTTCCCTCCTTTCTACCCCTATGAACCCTTTCATAGGGACAAACACAGCCCTTTCCCATGAGTATCTCCGAATGGCACATATCCGCTCCCCAAACCCATAACTAATGACTAGCGTCGACGGGTAAACGGCCACACCTTGCCCTTCTGGAGCCTCACAGGACAGGTTGCGGGGTTCTCCACAATTCCTCGTCGAAAGGTAATGTGATCCTTCCAGCAAATCTAGACTAAATTGCATCTTAACTGTCAATAGTAACCTTCCATCAATCAAGTTCCCAATCCGATCATTCCCCATTGAGTACCCCTTTGGTTGCACCATAGCCGCTGAGAATAAATTTAACTCCTCAACCCTACATCATGTTTCATGACAGATTTATGTATAAATATATGTAGCAAGTGAGACTGCTGCATCAACGGCTGGTTGCATAAGCTGCCGAAAATTGGCAATTACAAGCAAAAGAGAAAAACAAGCAGCATTTTGGCCTGATCGCATCAATTTTTTGTTATAGATATCTACAAATATTCAATGATACTTCTTAAGGAAATTTTCAACATCACCGTCGAACCTGCCTTTTTCTATAGACACCCGTACGTCTTCGAATAAACGTGTTACCACCTGGTGATTATGCAACTGCAGCAAAACTTGCGCCGTCATCTCCTCAGCCTTTAAGAGATGGTGGATGTACGCAAGGCTGTGGCCTACTGAGCCCAATGGAGTAGTATCGGTAGCGTAGACGGAATCATGCAAATCCACGTACTCTGCTGTTTCACCACTAAATCTCAGGGTAAGCGCCTTGCCGGCATCGGCGTACTCAGTAAGCGGGATGTAAACCAGATCCGATCCTAGCTTGATTTCCTCGAGAACTTCAGCCCAATTCGTCGTTACGCGTTCACTAAGGCGGAGCTTCGAAGCATTGGCAAATTCCCTTGCGCAATTTACTGCCTCGGTAGTGGTGAATGTGTATGCGTCACACTTAGGGTCGATGCGATCCAGATAGTCTTTTTTTGCTAGCTCGAGCGGAATTGTGGCCACAAGCATAGTTTTCGCAGGGTCTTGTCGGGTTTTGTGAAACTTTTCCATCCAATCTAAAGACCGAACTTCCATTTTGTACGTGCGGTTATGACCCACCCTTCCACTTTTGCTTTGCGAGGGAATGTCATAAGGAACTACGAAAATTTCGGCGTGAATAAGGGACATGAACTTGGTGAGCGCGGAAATAGGGGCTAGCCGGGAACCCTGTATTGTATCAATACCCAGAGAATCAATTGTGTTGGGCTTATTGGTGATCAAGCGGGACCCCGGTCGCCGAATGCTAGCAAGGACCAGGTCTGAGCGAAAAGGTAGTCGGTCGTGACTGACACATGCTTCCACGAGCCCATGAGCATCCCATAAATCCTCAGCATAAACGCCTGCTACCGGCGTCGCAGTCTCATGATCGGGAGTGAGGTGAGGGATGGCTCCACGCGTCGTTGAAACAATGAAATTTGGGGTAGCAATTTCTTTACCATTGATAGCCAGTGCCCCTGACCTTGTCCCCCAGTGGGCCGCCTTAGTCGTGAACATCTAGTAGAGAAAAATGCCGGCCGTAGGAAGTGCCCGGTTAATTGGTTCTGCGTGTACCTAGTGAAATTTAGTTTGACCCTAACCTTGTACACAGAGTGATCAAGCGCATCGCCAGAACTGGTCGACAAGGCAGTAGGTACCCCATTTTTGAGACCCGCTATTGAAACAAAATGCAGCTGTTTCTTTTCTCGGTATCCGGAAAACGGGGCGTTAAATAGAACGGAATGGATAAACACACTCGTTTCATGGAGAACCAACTCCCCAAAGAGGGGGGTTGTCTTAAATTGATGTTTACGACAGCTCGCTCGATAAGCAAGGACTCTCAGGCATAATCATTTCTGTCTCTATCGCTACAAGCTAAAAAGAGTTGGATTATTATTTACTCCTTCGGGGTATCATTCACCAATTTAATAGGGTTGCCCAATCGGGGTATCGTTAGATAGTCAGATGAGTTTACTAGAAGATGACAATTCGGATATCGTATTAACGTACGATACATATAGTTAGCACATCGGATAGGGCACTAAGAATGTTTACGAGAAACACTCAAAAATGACATATCCAATGGAGTGCGAACAACGAGTCACGCGGGCGATAGACGGGAGTGCTTGGAGCTGCAATTAATCGGCCTTATCGGGGCCCGATGACTATGAATACTCGAAGAGCGGATGACTGATTGGGCCCGGGTCACTCAGAATGTCGTGCTCACACCCGGCTGTGGCTTGTCGATGTCATCACAGCACGTTTTTCATCCCCGTCATATCCTTATCTCTACGCCTTTATGTGGGAGCGACTGTGGGGAGATGAGTGTGCCCTGCAGCCATAGTGACAAACCTCGAGCATGGCGTTGGACCCCTGCCGCGCTTGTGGCCTAGGGGGGCACTTATATTGTTGTCTATCAGTGAATAAATAGTGGCAGCTTCGACAACGCACTGGTAGCCCCATATACCTATCCACCTATCCAATCGTGCGTATAGATCATGTCGCAGTATTCCGTAGATACAGAGCTTGTCAACATTGAAACCTATGATGAGCATCACGCCGCCTCGGCGCCCGTCTACCTCTCGGCGACATTCCACCAGACCAGTTTGACAGAGCCCAATGCCTATGATTATACTCGTAGCGGCAACCCCACTCGGACTACTCTGGAGCGGCATTTGGCCAAAATCATGGGCAATGCCACCCGCGCATTCGCCGTGCACTCCGGCATGGGTGCTCTCGACGTTCTTAGCCGGCTGCTAGTGACCGGCGACGAGATTATTGCCGGCTCGGATCTGTACGGCGGGTCCAGCCGGCTGCTAACGTATCTGCGCAAGCAGCAGGGCATCGTCACTCACCACGTGGACACATCGAAGGTGGAAGCCATCACGGAGAAACTGAACAAAAACACGAAAATCGTGCTGCTGGAGTCTCCCACCAACCCCCAGTTCCAGATTTGTGACATCCCTGCCGTCGCCAGGGCCGTGAAGGCATCGGTGGCCGGCGGTCGCGCGCTGGTCGTTGTCGACAACACAATGATGAGCCCCATCAACGCCAACCCGTTCGAGCTGGGCGCCGACATTTGGTACGAGAGTGCCACGAAGTATCTCAGCGGCCACCACGACATCATGGCTGGCGTCATTGCGGTGCAGAACCCCGAGCTGGTGGAGCAGGTCCGATTTGTGATCAACGCCAACGGGGCCGGGCTCGCCCCCTTCGACTGCTGGTTGCTGCTACGAGGCATCAAGACGCTGTGCGTGCGGTTCGAGAAGCAGCAGCAGAACGCCATCGAAGTGGCTAAGTTTCTCAAGCAGATCGGCCCCCAGCTCAAGGTGCCCAAGTTCGAGCTGCTGTTCCCCGGAGACCCGGACCTCCCCAACTACGCCGTGCATCAACGCACCACCCGGGGCCCCGGCTCGGTGCTGGCCATCCGCACCCACAGCACCGATATATCGGAAAAGATCGTCGAGGCCACCCATCTCTACAAAATCAGCGTCAGCTTCGGCGCCGTCAACTCGCTGATCTCGCTGCCGTGTAAAATGTCCCACGCCTCCATCGACGCCAAGACCCGGGCCGAGCGCGGGTTTCCGGAGGACATCATCCGGCTGTGTATGGGCATCGAGAACCCACGGGACCTGATCAATGACCTACGCCAGGCCTTCGAAAAGGTGGGCATCCTGTAAAAAATGGCAGCCCCGCTGACATCCACCCAGGGCTCGGGATCCAAATGTAGAGCAATGAACCGAGTAATGAAAATGGAATATGTACTATAGATTTAGAATCGAGCCCATGAGATGGATGGTTTTCATGACAGTATGCTATGTAGAGATACGCTCAGCGCAGGTACGACCGCAGCATCTTACCCAACTGGTTGGCCCCGTCCTCGAGTGCGCTCTTGACATCCTCCATGTCCATGTTCTGAGCCCGCTGGGCCAACTCGGCCGCCTGGGAAGCGAAGTCGCGGTTGCCGGACACCTTGCGGGGCTGCTCCTCGCGGCCGAAGTAACTGGCCGACGAGATCGAATTTGCGTTAGCGAAGCCCTGTAGCCGCTGCTTGTCGTCCTCAGACGCCCCTGAGCTGCGCCCGAACAGATCGTCGCTAGAAATCCCCCGCGCGTTGCCGTACTTCTGGGCAATCTCGCTGCGGCTCGCGTCGTATGTGTCCACAAACTTCTTGACGGGGGTCGGCTGGGCGGGAGTGTTCGCCGCGGTCTGGCCGAACCCGATTTTGCGGGGTGGTGGTGCCGCCTCCTCGGCCTCGTTGTCGCTGACGGTTTGACCGAACCCGGGCCCTGCCTTGGGGCCCCGCGCACCGCTGTCGTCGGCCTTCTTGCTGCCCAGACTTAGCCCGCTCATTGCACTGCTGATGGTGGCCGTTGATCCGCCATTGGTGCCGGCGGCCTTATTATTGGCGGGGGTTTCGGCCGCGGGGTTGTAGCCCAGCTCCTTGGCCCGGGCCTCTTCCTCCTTGGCCTCGCGCTCCAATGCGTCAAAGTCTATATCTGTGTCGTCATTGCGCTGGCGCCGAGACGGCCGGGCCCGGCCCTTGGCCTTGCCGAGAATCGAGCCCGACGGCTTGGCCGATTCGCTGCTGGTGGAGGCGGGGGTGGCCAGCGGCGTGGCGGTGGCCTTGGAGCGGGTGGCGCTGAGCACCGAAGCCACGGGCTTCTTGGCCGCCGCGGGCTTGGCCTCCGCGGCGAGTTGGTCGAAAAAGTCGTCCTTCTTGGCAGGGCCGTTGGCGGTGGCCGTTCCGCTGGACCCGGTGAGGCTCTCGATATCGATGACGGCGGGGCCAGGGAAACGCGCCGCGTCGGTGGCGGTGAGACGCGCCAGCTCCCGCAAATACTGCTGGGCGGTCGTCGACTCATACTTGGTCTTGAACTCAGTGCCAGGCTTGAGCAGACTGGATCCACGATGCTTCTCGAAGAAGAGGCGGGCGCGATTGTTGCCGCCACATTTCACGTTGCGCAGGTGGGCAATGTTCCAATTGTCCATGGACGTGCTGCGCACAAACGAAACGTGCACACCCATGTTTCGGTGGTGGGCCGAGCAGTCGTAGCAGATAAGCACTCCGAACGTGGCCGACGCCCAGGTGGGCCCGCGAGCCTTGCAGTCGAAGCACGAGTTGTTCTCGGTCTCCTGGCGGACCCACTTGAAAAAGGGGACTAGGTCTTCCTTGAGGATTTGATCCGACTCGGACATGATGCAAGTGATGACGCGCTGGTTAGGTGGTCAAATTTCGGAGGTGGGGGGATATATGGTGAGGGCAGGGTCCCTGGCTCGACCGTTCCAGGATCGCCCAAATCATCAGAGGTGAAGTCGCAAAAAAAAAAACCAAATTTCAGTTCCAATTTGCAAGTAGACTCAAATCTAGTGCTACATTGGCTAATACCCAGGATAGCTAACGGCTGGATCACTTTCATTCCGTGATTGTAAACACATTCCACGTGCTCCTCCACGCATGGTTCGGGCTATCCTGGTGGTAGTCTTGGCCTAGCCTAAATACATAGTAAGCACTGCGAAAGGCATCAACCATCCATGCCGCCGACACGCGCACAGTTGGGAGAGCGCAGTGAGTGTGGGCAGCGCGCCCACACCTCCCAAATGTTTACCCACTATCATCATTACACGCGCCTACCTTATAGTGGTAGTAGTAGTAGTGGTGGTGGGTGTGCTAATCCCCCCTCGCCATACATAGTGAAGGGGTCGCGCCCTCAACAGCCAGTATGTAGTCCCCACCCCGTACCCAGCTTTTCACCAGCGTCGGGTCGGCTGCCCAGTCAGAGGTCGAGATCATTATTCAGCCCGCGCCGTTTCTCAACACACACCACATAACATGCTCAGCCGTGTCTCTTTGATTGCCCGCCAGGCTACTCGAGTGGCTCCCCGCATCGCTCGCGGCTATGCCACCGAGGCCGATGTCAAGCTTCCCCTCGAGCTCTACGGTCTCGAGGGTACCTACGCCAGCGCTCTCTACACCGCCGCGGCCAAGGAGAAGGACCTCAGCAAGACCGGCGAGGCCGTTAGCAAGCTGCAGGAGCTTTTGAAGACCGACGCCAAGACCAAACAGATCCTCACTGACCCTAGCTTGAGTGCCGAGGACCAGAAGTCTGTGATCGAGCTTGTGTCGCAGTCGGTGGGCGGTGACAAGGTGTTCAGCGGTTTCCTCCAGACTCTGGCCGCCAACAACCGTCTGTCTCTGATCGACGAGGTCATCGCTGACTACCTCAAACTCCAGAATGCCGGTGAGGGTCTCGTCGAGGCGACTGTTACTTCGGCTAAGCCTCTGGACAACGCCTCGTTCAAAAAGATCTCTGCCGCTCTGGATGGCTCCAAGTTCGTTGGCAAGGGCAAGCAGCTCAAGCTGACGAACGTTGTGGATGAGTCAATCAAGGGTGGTCTCATTGTCTCGCTTGGCGACCGTACCGTTGACCTGTCTGTCGCCAACAAGCTCAACAAGTATAACCAGCTGCTCAACGAGTCTGTTTAAGCGGGTTCCTAGATACTAAATGATTTTAAATGATAAAATGCAATTACAATAGACTCATTGATTTATACAGCCTGGATAGATCTGTCCCTCCCCATACCTAACCGCCCCTGGATGAGTACCTACCTTAACTTCATCGCGTATCACCTGCTTGATCAATCGACTGAGCGAATGGGATTTCTATTGATATATATATACTTTAACGTGAAATAGGCAATCGATGGTGCTTGGATAATTTTCCGCTTCCATTGGTATAGCACGACCACCATGAATTTCCGGTCTTAACACTTTGTCACAACCATTTTGTGATGGCATATATCCTATCTCCCTCATAAAGTAATGAGATATTGCCATGCTTGGAATTTTAGTCGGTGATTTTCCACTCTATCTACTCGACACTTTTTATCCGAGCCTCTACGTCACCATATGCGCGCACCTTCTTCTCCCAACCCGATTGTCATGTATGCCAGGAGCGCAAAGCATGCCACCTACCCCGAACAGGTAAGTGGTGCGCCGCACGGCCCTCACGGCTATCACGACCCGGGTGGCCATGATAAACACACTCACAATAGGTTACAATTTTTCCGTCCGATAAATCGGTTAAAAATATCATTGGCATTCAACACCTAGTATAAGGCTTGCAAGGGTAGCCATCGACCAAATATTCAGTTGTAATGCCCGAGGAACCCTCGGAGTCGTCGTTGCTCGACTCAAACACGATCTCCGATGGGAAGAATTGGGAGCCCTGGGGCGAAGAAGGGCCAAAGTTGCGCGTCGAGTCATTCACTGCTCAACAGCTGGCTTTTCTGACTCCGGAGGCGATACATTTTGAAAGTCGAAGTGAGTTTATAGGGGATTTTCCTCCGCAATGGGTAGAGAATCACTGTAACGAGTGGCAACGTGCTGTTGACAAACACGTAGAAATTGCCCGCGGTGATGCTGTGGATCTTAAGCGCCCAACTCGGCGCAATGTCCACCGGCACCGCCGGCTGGTCGATTTGCAGCTTGCCGACCAGATTGCCGGTGAAACCAGCGATCGCATCCGCTCGCATGAGTCCAAACGCGAACGGCTTAATAGACAAATGCGACGGCGAAGGCGACGCTTCCGAGAGGACCAGCTTCGGGAAGTTTTCCATCACCATCGCACAGAAAGCCCCGACCCTTCAGAAACCGAAACCAGATCTAATGACGAAACCAGACCTGACGTAAAAAGTGGTTCCCATGGCGAAATCACAATCAATAACGGAACTAGAAGTTACGACGAAGCTAGAACTAATCCCGAAGTTAGAACTCATGAGGCAGCAACCTCTCACGACCAAACTAGAACTAATGGGGCGGCTAGAATTGATGGGTCGGCTGGTTCCAGCGATGATACAGAGTCTGCTTTTGCGTCGGTTGCGGATTCGGATAGCTCGAATAGCTTCGAGGCTGATGAGTTCCTCAAAAATGATGCATCGCGGCCAAAGTATGATATGGACGGCTTGGCCAAGAAGCTACAAGAGCTCGAGTTACCACGATTCCGTCGCACGGAAAACAGCCTCAGTGCCGAAAGACTGGCAATAGCCAGTGCCGAACCGGAGTCCGAGCAGTCTCAGTACTTAGGCAATGGCATGCCTACTGAAAATGGCTATTTCCGTCATAAGGCGCACCATTGGTTATCGAGGTTCTCGGCTAGTAATAGAGAACTAGATGATCCGGAGCTTTATGCTCCTTCGGAGATCTCTGGCTCCTCCACCATTTTTTACGATGCGGCAGCTATGCCGTCGTCGGCCTCCACTGGTACAGCAACTCCCCCCAGTGAGTATTCGTACCGACCCATGTCCACAAATGCGTCTGTCGATGACCTAGGTGTGGGGAATAAGCAGTACACGCCTCCAAGAGTATCTGTTGGAGAACAATTATCCATTCCTCGATCAGAAGACGGGGATCGCTGCCGTGAGACCCCATCATCTGGTTCGAATTCCTCGCTGGATGCTACTAATGCTCGGACTGCCAAAAATGGTAAAAAGGTTCGGATGTTGACACCACATACTGAGGAACAAACAGAACAGGAACTCCAGGCCCCAGCTGGTGACCAGTCTGACGTCCATTCACTTCCGCCAAGTTCATTTACGCAAACAGCCCGCTCTTTGTTATGGCCGCATCCCCACCTCCATTTTAATAAAAACAGTCATCGAGGGCCCAAAATCTACCAGGGTCGCTTTTTGGTACAGCAGAGACGGTCTCGTCAACTGTGCCCTAATGTGAATGAGTTCGACGACCCCTTGGCAACAAAACTGGTCACAAGATGGAAAGAATGTGCGGTGCTGGTTCGACGCAATGACAGCATGGAGCAACCGCTGACATTATACTTCTACAAAAGTTCTAATATGGATACCATGCCGCTAAAAGTGCCCAACAAGGCTAGTGGTAACGCGAAGGCCAAGAACGACGGCCTCGAGTACAAGCTCAAATTGGATCGCAAATACCGGATTGCTTTTTACTCCCCCCTTGATTTGTCCCTAGCCATTTGGCGACCGCGCACTAGACGGCCAAGACATCGTAAAAAAGAGCCACAATTCGGTGTCGGACACCGCATCCTAAACCATCATCAGCGCACAAAGGGGGATAATGGTAACAACACCTCTGATTTTACCCACGTTCTGATTATTCATGCCCAAAGCATTACAGCAATCATGGATCTGGCATACCTGATCACGGCAGCAACTGGCGCTGCCCCTGCACTTTATGGCCCAACCACCTTCGCTATCGAAATTCCCAGCATCAATGTCAAAGCACAAGTCAATTCTGTGCGTAATAATCGCTTTGACTCTGATAAATTCATGAGAAGTATTACCTCGGGATGCGATGAGATGGTGACATACAAGGATCTGATGCGAACCGTGGTGAGCGTATCCCCGTCGAGCCGGTCCATAATTAATTGTGTCTGGGACTTAGTCAAGAGTTTACCGACCCGTTTCGTAGACGTGGCACCGGAGCGTAATTCCAAGTTTGCAATAGCCTGGATCATGACCGGCTTGTCACATCGTCCGGTATGGATTCCTAGTGCTTCCTCGACAATGTATCCTATTAACCGGCTCAACTTTCTCTTGGGCGGTAGAGCACTATTGAATCTCGTGCAACCTGTCCCTAAGTGCTTTCTTGGCGACAAAGTCGAGCCTGCTCCTGTAGAAGGTTACTGTGGTAGCATCGATGTGGTGGTTTCGGCAAGTGTTCGCAAGCATCTTAGCCATTCCTCGGCTAACTACGTATCTACCAGTGACTTCTACTTGATGTTTGCTCAAGCTTCAGAAGCGGTACCCTCCATGCTAGCTTCGAGTCAAAATACCGATGTCAAGACGGTGTCTCCGTATGCTCTGGACGAGACGGGACAACATATTCGATGGATAAAGAGCAGCACTTGTCTGGCCGAGATCGATAGGCATGATGCAATTGCCAAGATTGAACTGGAAAGAAGGTCAAGTCTAGTGTCGAATTCGAGAGGATTTCTCAATTTATTGCTCTTCGATACGTTCGATATTGTTGATGAGACCGACATCGAACTTAGTGGTGACAAGCATCCCTCAAAGTTTCGCATCGGATTCCATAGCGCGAAGCTAGCCCAAATTTGGTGCGAAAAGCTGCGGGAAATTGCGCAATACTGGCAGGATAAGTACCAGGCTTGGATGGTCAAGCGCATCGCAAATATAGATAATTGTGACTACACGATTACCACCTTTCTACACAACCGTGCCATAATTTACAGTGGCCCGTTGTTCCTGAAAAGGCGTCGTTTTGCCACCTTCAAGCCTCACTTTGTCATCCTAACTGCCTCAGAAATCGTTGTTTTCCGTATTGCAAAGACACTACGAGCGCCTGCCCAACCTCACCAAACGTACCCCGCTTCCTCCCTCAATTACCGCCGGGTTCTTAACATCGATTTGCGGCGCACTTACGTCTACTCGGGTCAAACAGCTTCCCATGTCCTCCTTGATGACGACTCTTACAATGATCCAGGTAACCCGGGGGTGCGGGCGCTACCCAGAAGTTATGAGCACGGCTGGATCAGCACTGATACGGAATCTGATAGGTGTTTCGTTCTTTTACGCTCAAAAAAACCCCTTTTCGAGAGGTTTTCCTCTGGTCTGGGGAACTTTTACGCTTTCCTAGCCCCCGAGAAAGAGGCCCGGGATGAATGGGTCACCAGCATCAGGTATGTGCAGACCGCACTGATTCTGAAATCAGATGAAGTTGATATGGATGCTAAATTGCATTTGGAGGACGATGATGATGACTAAAATAATATTAAATCGGCCTACGCTAATGAACATTTCCGTGCATGATGCTCTGTTTATTTATTTGTTAATAGAACTATTTTATATACATATATTCACTTCGTTTTCATCGTCTATGGACAAGTTTTTCCAGCGATCCTCGTTACCTTCGAAAATTATGCGAGATCAAGAGTATCGAGAGTATCTTCAATTTCGTGGGCTACATTGGTGCATCCCATTCGTATGCAAGACTCCTACTTTACCGTGAGACTAATTGAAAATTTATGCAGCATACTCATATTCATCATTGCCAACTCTGCGTAAGTATTCACGATCAAGCAGAGTATTCAAAGCCCGTTTGACATCCTTTACTGAGGGACGGAATCGAGTGAGTGCTTGCTGCATAATTTCCTCAACCAGCTGAGCATGGCCCAGCTGCTTGCGCGCCTTCATGATTCGCACGATCACTGCCTGTAGAAAACTTTGGCGCTGCTCCTCGAGTTGTTTCTCACTTTCAGTGAGTTCTTGTTTAGAGTCACTTTTGAGAGGAAGGTTGAGATTAATCCGCAATCGCTTGCTCTTGAAATCATTATTGAAGGAGAAAACACCCTCAGGTTTCTCCACAAGGATTCCGCTCTTGACAATGTAGCCCAAGGAGCCGTCCAGCAGCTCTGCTGGCAAACGCACATCGTCACTAAGTTGCTGGCGAGTCAGAGTATCTGCATCGTTGAAAGCTAGCAAGATCATCATCTGATAGATGCTTACGAGAAGAATAACAACCTTTCCATTGGGCAAATTGAGCTTCATCTCACCTTTACCGAAGTTCCACAACCATTTGAGTTTGCGCCCATTGTGAACTTCATCATAGAATTCCACAAATTGATCGAAAGTACCGCGAAGAGTTTCCGGAAGCTGAAATTCCGGGATATCACGGTAAGGTAACGGCCAGAAGCCCTTGGCCAAGACAAAGGGGAGGAAGTTGCTTCTGTTTGCTGTTGTCGCCAATTCCTTTGAGCCCTCCGACTCTTTGAATTGGGCCTGGAGTTTTTGTGATGTATCCACGTCCTGGAACATCCTTCGCAGTTTGTTAGTGTATTCAGGTCCACAGATGCTCCCCAATCGTTTCACCATGGTTTCTTCCAAGGCGGGACTGGCCGACGCCTGCAAAACAAGGCGACGAGAAAGCATGCGCTGATAGTGTTTCTCGAACACGTCCTTCTCTTCGGTATATTGGAGCAACCGAAGGACCCCCTCCACGCCTTCCTCAGTTTCGGTCGAATCAACATGGCGCGACGACGACTTTTTCAGCAATCCGTCGGCATATCGTGAGAGTAGTTCTGGAGTACGCGAATCTACGGCATTGTTGGGCTTAGCGACACTGTTGTAGTTGATGAACTTCGCGAAGCCACGGTCGATTGCCTCTTTCATCGGGGGCCACATTTCGAATGATCGACTCAAAAGGGTGTCAAAGTGACGGGAAACATCCAATAGGGCCTCCACATAGCGCCGGGGATCAATGGGCTGCCCCTGATTCTCCTCAAGCAGCTGGGTGATTCTGGACAGACCGGACTGCTCGACAAAGTTCTCGAGATTTGTCCGAATGGGATCCAGCCCGTACGGAATCTTACGCAGTAGCGTGAACATTGTGTGTAGAACATCGCGATTGTCAGTAACCAGCAATTGGAGGAACTCACCCTGTATGGTGCTAGCGTGTCCCTGGATCAGGACCGTCTCACACTCTGCCATCAAGATCTCCTCTGAGCTGGGGTGGAGGTACCTACTGCCTCGCACTCGCTCCTCAGCTAGCCGCTCCACGACTCGTTGCATATAGTTTACCACGCCCTCCTGTTTGAGCAGCCGGTTCGCTTCCTCCGCATAGTACGCCGCCGTGTCGGCGATGAACGCCTTCTGGAAGTGCTCGGTGTAGAACAGCAGATTGGTGCGCTTGCTGTTGAGATCGTCGAACCCCACCGAGACCATGGACTGGATACAGGTGTGTAGAGCGGAGTAGTCTACCACTTTGCCATCGCGGTCTCGGCGGATGGCAGCCAACAGCACAGGGATTAGGATGTGCCGCAGTTGAACAAACATGTGGTCCCGCCACAGAACCAGGCACAATGTATTCACCTCGTATACTCCACGCTTGCGGCCGCCCTCGTCCCTCTCCTGTTTGACCCAGTGTCGGTTTAGGTACGAAAAAATGTGGTCCAGATACTTAGCGCCTATGAGATAGCGGGTCCAGCTCCGGTTATAGTAGTCCAGAATGCTGTCTTCCCAAGCCTCACTTGTCTGGCCCGGATTTTGGGTGGGAGCCCCATCGAGCAGGCCCTTGATATGATTGCGTAGATAGGTCACCAGCCGGTTATACAATTCTCCCCCGAGCAACTTTGTGTGGTGGCCCCGTCCACCGCTAGGACTCTGTTGAGTACTGGAGACGGGATGAGTCGATACGCAAAAGTTGTGGATGGCGGTGTACATGTTCATGTACACCTCGGTGGTGAGGCCCAACGAGGCCAGATCCCGCTTCATTAAGACATCCACGCCTTGGCTTATATACTCCCACGAGGAGTCAATATCATTGCTCCGGGAAAACGACATGATTTACAGGTTAAACTCGCTGGTAAGACCTGTGCAGTCCGTTCAGAAACGTGAGATGTGCAGGGGCGAGACAAGCTTCTGGGACCTGTGCTTGAAGGTGCAACCGAAATCACATGACGAACCACAACGGCTTCTGCTTCGTACCACACACCTTACAACACATTGTCACACACGCATGTTACGTATCGTTGCAATTTGAAAAATGTCGGCTAACAGTGTGATATCTCAGAAAACTAATAAAAATAAAGTCCAACAATACAAATTGTGTGACACATAGAATTTTGGGTGATTCAATTGGATGGTCTGGATATTTGGCTCACACTCTCACGAAATAGGTATGATAAGAGCTTATCGATTATAGAAATTTTCTGCTGGTTGAAGTAGTAGTTCTATTAATGTACGATACAAAATACTATAGTTGGGATTGTATGGAGTTCCGGACCAATTTGCGGAACTTCAGAATTTTCGACCACAAATCGGCATGGACCAGATTAGCCAAGAATTCATCAGTCTGGTGCATGTTATTCAAATCTTGCACCGAAACAGTCGGATTAAGATAGCACCAGGCTATCACGGCAAGGCGTTCATGAGAAAGGAGGTGAGCAGGGTCCTTATACTGGACCCCAAGTGGCCAACCGTTAGGAGGGGCTGTCCCACTATTATAAGGGTAGTTCAAACGACGTTGAGGCGTGATGGACATCAGCAATCGTGAGGCAAGAATGCGGACCTTTTTATGATTCATTGAAAGCACGGCCGCTCTGAGAAACTCCAAGCTATCTATCACCTCCGGGGTAATCATCATATGCCATTTCTGGAAGTTTCTGATCATGATATTCTTGAATGCAATACGTCGCATATGACTGCCTGTGACTAGCTTAGGCCCGCTAGCTTTTTTAGACTTCCCCGCGGCAGTATCAGTGACATTCAGCAGCGAGGGATCAATTAGGCGGTTCACACTGTCACCAGTTTTGGGAGCCAAGTGGGGGAAGCTACGCACATTATTATACCATCCATGGTCATTGTTCCCTGTTTCCATGTATTCTCCATGATTGTACCGATGAACGGTACTTACCACAGCGGTACTTTGTGTGTCTGGGGTATGATATGTCGTAGGCATCATGTTGGAGCGGTCCAAGCTATTGTAAGAGTCAGGCTCAAACGCCGGTGCTAGTTGAGTTCGCTGTGAGCTCCTCTCGTCAAGGGTGGTCACTTCGATGTACTGGCGATCTTGAGACATGTCTGTGTGTAAACCGTCATTGGCCTCATACGCCAGGCTAGCACCCTCATGGACATCGCTCAATTTAAGTGTTCCCACCGTAATCGGATGTCCATTCTGGATGTAAGTCAAAGAGTAGCTACCAAGATGCTCGTGCAACAGCGAGCTCAGGTCGAAAGAGATCTTTGGGAGCACCAACGCTTGGGACTCAGGAAGCAATGTACTCTCGCCTGTCGGAGTATCAGAGGATTGCGATGAGGGTGTATTAGGTGTGTTAATATCATGAGCAGAACAAGCATGATGAGATACAGCAGCAGAGATTTGAGGGGAAGTATTTATATGCATAATGAGGAGCCAATGTTGAGACAAAGAATGGGACCAGAGCGAATTGATGATAGCTGATGTGAGAGCTAAGATGAGACTAATGCGCTCTACAGATGAGAAATCTCTGGTCTTCTTATAGTCTCGGAGTCGCAGACCTAGAGATTAACCGCTTCGCAGGTCTTACGATGCATCTGAGAGCCTCCTCAAGCTCGCCTACTCCGATGAGCGCACACAGATTGATCATAGTGGCACTCATTGAGCTGATAAATGTGGTAGTGTAAAAAGGAAAGACTCCTTTTGAAAATGTCCACTTTTTCGAGAAGATAAATTCCAGCTTTAGTGTAAAATCATCACTCTTTGGCTTAACGTTACGATAGTTCTAGCTCAATTCAGCATTTCCTGCCATTTACTGGTAATGCCTTTGGATTTCACCATTGAGTAACCCGCCATTTTTTTATTCAGCACCGCTAATTCGCAGTTGGCGTTGTCTATCCAGGAAGGGATGAGCGCAGCCGTGGCGTGGGGTTGCGATGCGTTACCCTTGCCGACCTGCTCACGCTCTACTCGCATCCTAACGATGTCACGCCTACGAACACAATTCTAGAAAGCCGACACACAGCATGCTGAGATATTCGGAGGGACAGAACTCGGATATACAATGCTCGCGCAAAAGTTTTGCAAGTAAATGGCATTTGCGTGAATATTCTACAACACGCGACTCTAGAAAGTGGCACTCACATTGATCATGTTCGACAAATATATTCATTTGCAAAAACGATAAAGAGTTGAAGTCCTTATTCTGACTATCACATATTTATGACGCTGTTGCTGTTTCTATACTTGCTATATTCAGAAGGTGGTATTATTATTGGCGGGTCTAAAGAATATGCTGTTAAGGGCTTAATGAGAAGCACGATCGATCATCCTGAACGTGCTCACCAGAAAAGTTAGAAACCACGTTACAAGAGTCACAAAGATAAAGGAAACCACGGCTTTATGCAGTTTACAAACGCGAGGGTTTTGGTGAGCCGGGCAGATATAATTCCGCGAAATCATGGCCTCGAATGCTAGCGCCAGGCTGGCAGCAGTGAGACAAAGGAGAGCCAAGTCGATGGCCACAGAATTAATTTTGTGTTTGGCACGTCGCAATCCCAAAGGTTGGCCGAATGTTTCATCCCATAGAGAGTAGAGGAGGTATACAATGGATATTGTCGACATGACGATTGTGAAGATCGTCGACGAAGTTGGCGAATGTCCACTACGGATATTGGAATCCTCACTGCCAGGGATATGCACTCTTTTTGTCTGAACGAATACAGCAGCAGACAACCCCAAGGTAATTATTGAAAACATGCTAGCCGATCCTCTAAGGACGATCGGGAAGAAGGGGTTGGACCCCAGGTTCTTTGTGAACCGGTCCCTCAGCTTATCAAGGTTGATAATTACTCCTGTAGGATCTATTTCGCCATCCATTCGATTTTCCCACTTTGAATTAAGGTCGTACTGGTCCAACAACGTAGGATCTATGTCGGCTCGCTCCTTGCGTTGGTCATGGTTGACCACAGCATTCCACCTTCCTCCTTGCGTTCCCTTGCTGATGTATGCGGGATGCTGATCCATCATGACATCTGGGGACACATACGTCTCTTTTGTGAGCAGATATTGGGGCAGTGTTTCAAGATCTACTTGTACAGGTTTGCGATCGGGCACTGCCCATACTGGTACTGGAGTCTGACCCAATTGATAGGTCATTTGGGGACACACTCAGAGTAACGACTGCAATCTCAAAGGTCTGGTAAGTCTGATGTGTCGCCAAACTGCTAGGTGAATCAGGTAGTTAGTTTCTCGAGATCTCGAATGTCTCTGAGTCCGTTAGGCTTAGGGTTGTAAGAACACCGTTGATCCGGCTGCTGTTCAAGCGGGACGGCTGCCCAAGTGGGACATATCTGAAAGGGTATGATAAACAACTAACGTGAGGATGTGGCAGAATATGTCGGTGCTTGTGCATAGGAGCAGCAAACACAATCATTGCCGAAACAGTCTGGGTTGGTCAACCTCGAATCAGGTTAATGGCCACCATGAGGGGCTGCAGATAAGGGTAATTGCGTAAGTTATACGATGCTAGCGTATTTACATAGAGATCAATTTGGAATCGCTTAAGTGACATGAAATATAAACAGCTTTACAATTTGGAGCCGCTCAACACTCGATTTAGCCACTCATCCCCGCCCTTACAACCGATACATATAGTGGTAACACAACCATTCTTGATAGGAACCCTAGGACCTTTGCCCTCGATTGGGTTCCCAATTCAGAAAAAATTAACAGTATACAAAGATGAGCGAGACTGAAGCCAAATTAGAAGCTGTTCTCGATAAATTTGAGGTGGATGTTGCTGAGGTTTCTCAACAGATGAGAGTGCTGCTTTCGCCGGTGAGCATAGACACCCTGAGCGCCACAAAGCCCGATTCACATAAAGCTGTGCCCTACGCAATGAGCGCGTACGCTCTGAGTTCGCTATTGTTTGCGTACCTCCGCAGCGAGGGCCAAGATACGGCCCTTGTAATGCCGGAACTTGGACGAGTCAAGGACAAAATGGAGCGACTTGGTAAACGCTTGAGCAACGCTGCGGCCTCTTCAACGGTCTCCAAACCGAACAAACGCAGCGCGTCCCCAAGTGTAGAACCCAAGCGGGTAAATAAGCATACCCACTTCGAGCAGGACAATGACTCACAGCCCAAAAAGAAGAACAAAAAGTCCAAAAAGTCCAAAAAGGAGTAACTTATTTATTTATTTGCATATAGCTACCATAGCAGCGAGCTGTTCTAACTCGTGTCGCTTCCAAACCAGTACAGTGCCTTCTCAAATTGGTGAGACGTCCCCGTAATCACGAGCTCGTCCGCATCGGTCGTGCAATTTTAGATTGATCAAACTACCTACCTGGCGATATCCTCCTGAATGCTTAGACGTCTTTAAAGCATAGCACCTTAACGCTGGTGCGGTTATCAAGGGAGGACGGTAAACCCGGTACCCCACCTTTATCAGGTGACCGAGGTAATCACCCTCCCTCGTCGCCCAAACTAGTGTTGTGCACGCGACTGTCGCTTCTACGCTCACGTTTGACAGCCAAGCGAGTGAGCTTCGACTTTTTACGCCACACCGTTTAAGAAATGGGCCTGTACGATTTTGCCAAGCGGCATCGCCGCAAATTGGTGGTGACCGTTGGCCTAGGAGCAGCGGTGTATTGGGCCGTGGGATATGTTGGCGAGAAGCTTAGGGAGCTCCAGGAGCGTCTGCTTCTAGATCGCCTAACGCGCGAGGATCTGGAGCGCCGCTTCGAACAAAACCAGAAGGACGCGACTTTCACAACCATGGCACTGCTGCCCACTGTCAGCACCCAGATTCTTGATGAATTCAATGTAGAGGAGACCCGGCGTACTCTGCAAGAATTACGGAGTAATGAAGCCGGGACTTCCTCAGTCTCATCGAGCCAGGATCTGGAGAATTCCATGAACAGTGACGTGACACCGCCTGGTTCCGCGCACCTCAACGGCTCTCAAATGAGCGGTTCTCAGCTGGACGGATCCTACGTCACCACCCCTTCAAAGGCAGAGCTATGGAATAAGATCAAAGTGGAAAGCATCACCCGAGTGTTTGTGCTCGTTTATACGGCCGCGTTGCTCACGGTTCTCACCCGGATCCAGCTAAATATTTTGGGACGGCGTTCGTACGCGGAGAGCATGGAGAACTCTCTGATCGAGCCAGGCTCAGTTAGTGAGGCTGCATTGCTTGTGGATGAGGAGCAAAGCGATCTTATTAACAGACAATATCTGACGTTCAGTTGGTGGTTGCTCCATCGGGGCTGGAAGTTTCTAGCTCAGCGCGTAAAGGCAGTCGTGGAGGAGGTCACCGTGACCATTGAGCCGACGAAGCGGCTCAACTTTGCTCAAATCGAGGAGATTCTAGGAAGAATACATCGGGGTATCGATGACAAGGGTGGCTTCGTCGAAATCTTGCTGCCCCCGCCGGAGCTGGAAACCTATGTGCTTAGCCAGATCCCAGGTGAGGAGCAGACCGAGATTGACTCGAGCTTACGCGCCATTTTGGATGAGACCAAAGACATCATTGTGTCGCCGAGCACAGTGGAAGTGTTGCAGAAACTGGTACATAACGGTCTTGCTGTGTTGGTTCAGAAGCTACGACCTCTCTACGATACCGACGTGGGCGAGGCCCGGCTCGCTACGGCCTTGATGTACACTACGAAACAAGCGCACCAGATGGCTGCAGGCAGCCCCTTGACAAACGAGTATGTGGATGCTATGATCGAGGTTCCGGAGCTGGATGCCCTCAGCGCCGCAATCTACTCTAACTATTGATAACAACGTATTATTGTATGACAGTTTTTTTGAAATATGTATGACTTTTAGCCTAAACTGCCGACGTTCCTCAATAGTCAGATAGTTTGCCCTAACAATCGTAAATGATGTGTACCATAGTATGCAGTCAAAATATGCTGTTGTCCCGAAGCGTCAATGAGATACAAAAGCTTATTAAAATAAATAGAATACAAGTAAGTTTAAGCTGGCTCATCACTGCCAGCCAAGCGAGTTTTCGGTAACTATAGGATAGCTGATGGTAGGCTGTTGCTGGGTCGGCTCAGCTGCAGCCGCGGCCCCACCACCAGAAGCAGCACTTACTGCTGCTGGTGCACTACTCGCACGTGTCTCGGCCTCGGTGGGGAAAACGCGACTCCAACGACTGGCCAATGAACTCGATTCATCGTGATATGACTCCATGTCGAGTCTTTTGACCGAAAACTCCTTCTCACGGCGATTCCGGGACCTCGACCGCAACATGGCACTAAGGAGAAACAGGCCACTACCAAGAATGCCGGCACCAACGATCGTGCCAATGGCTATTCCGGCTACTTTGGCCCTAGAGCGGCTTAGACTCATATTTGGCTGTACGGCCTGATCCAAAGAGCCCCAATTGCCGGTGAGTCCACGACCATTATCATTATTCTGCGAGCCATTGCCTTCGTTCCCATGGTCATTTCCTTTCTTACCATCATTACCCTGGCTATCACCGTTGTTGTCGCTGTCGTCGTAATTGCCGCTAACCGGAATTTTATCATCGATCAAATGCATAAGCGAACCAACAGTGGGGTCGCTCTGATCCCGGTACAGTGGGGACGAGTGGTTCACCACCAAATTTTGCAGTTTCGCAATCTCATTCTTGGGGATGTAAAACTTGGCAATGGTCTGGAGGAATCCCGAGCCTTCACTGTTGTTCTGATACGGGTCCAATTCTGCCATCACGATACTGCCTACGTCAATGTTGAGGCCCTGTGCCAGTCCTTGAGGAACGTAATTGAAGATCTGAGCGGCCGCGCCCGGGTGTTGGGCCACAAAAGGGTAGTTCAAGGGATACAAAAAGCCAAGCTGTACTTGTCGCTGAGACTTGTCCGGCTTCGGCTGGCTCTGCGGTGCGATTTGATACGGCAGATTAGGAGTAGCTGAGGGTCGCGTAGTTTCACTATCTGAAGGAGCATTTGTCATGGAGGTCGACGAACCTGGTTCCGCAGTTACCAAAGCCGTCGGCAAGAACTGCGTAGGATTAGCACTATAGGAAGTGGTGACTGCCGCCGTGGGAGAGGTTGGAGGTAGCGCGGTCGAGGCAGGTGCAATTGCAGAAGGTGCGACACTGCTTCCAGTGATAATACTAGTGGCCACGGAAGGTGAGGGCTTCGTCTGCGCAACGCTTTCCGAGTTACCGGTTCCCGAGTTATCGGACGGCGCTGTCGTTGAATATGGACTCTGCGAGGGGTTCGTAGTAATAACGGTAGATCCTGGAGTCTCACTACTTGCGCTTCTCGTCGAAATGTGCTCCGTCATACTACTTACCGAGGTATGCTCGGTAGCAAGCAAGTCAGGGTTACGACTGATCGACGTTGTTGGCGGATACACAGTTATAAGGCTTGGAGACGAAGTGCTTTCAGAGCTCGTGGAGTGATCCGTTATGGGTGTGCTTGCATGGAGGCTTGTCTCAGTTGGACTTATGCTTGTTGACAGGCTTGTCTGAGTCGCACTCAGACCTGTGGGGATGCTTGTCTCAGTTACACTCGACACAAGTGTAGCAGCATCCTGAGTAGTGCTAATAAGAGCGGTATTTCGTGGTTTCGAGGTGCTACTGGCGGTTGCCACTATCTTAGGTGCTTCGGGAAGAGCGCTCGAGATAATACCACTGCTATGCGCGATGATCGAATTTTGCGCACTTCCAATGGAGCTAGCACTGGCAGAGGCAAGACTCGAGAAGCCGCCACTAAGACTTGAAGACAGCAATAACGTGTCATCGCTCTGCGAAGAATAAGCCTGAGGTGCCTCCGATGCGCTGGTGGGTGTTATAGTACCATGAGTCACGCTACTAGAAGCACTGTGAAGGGCCTCACTAGTACTGATTTCACCAGTCGGCGGTAAACCAGTGACCGAACCGGTTATTGACGAGAAAGAACCATGGGCCGCTTCTGAAGAGGCGGTAATTGGTAAGTGCGAAGAACTGGTAACTTTCTCAACACTGGTCGTGCTTTGGCTTATATCTTGGTCTGTTACACTTGCCTCTGTCGACAACGGTGGCGATGATGCCGACGAAGAAGCCACTCCTGTTTCGGATACTATCGAAACTACTCCTGCCGACCAGCCCAAAGACGATGAAACTGGTGCCAATGAGGACAGGTGGACAGAGGCAGATGATATAGTAGACGGATCTTTCGTCACCAAAGATGACGTAAAGCCTTTGCCAGACTCTGAGGTGCCTGTTGAAGTTTCTGCAGGCAACCCTGTGGGCAGAGGCATATTTGAAGCGTGTGTATGAGTGAGAAGGCCAGCTTCAAATGAGGACGAAAAAGGTGCGATCAGGCTTGACTCATGAGGCACAGTCAAGGCTTGAAACGATGCAGGGCCCTGAGTCGACGAAACCGGGTGAAATGGAGATACCGCCGCGAAGGATGATATCACCGGTGCCTCAGTCGAGTGAGTAGCAGTGGCACTGGAAATAGCCGTCCCTCGCTCTGAACTTATGGGCGCAAAACTCGGAGTCACCGTTACCGAACCTGCGGTCGAGCTCAACCCAGGAACCCTGGTGTCAATCGAAATGGTAGCGATAGTCGAAGACGCGGCGGGCTCTGTTGAGGAAAGTGGAGAGGCTTGAGTCGCCATCGACCCTGAACCAGCAGTGCTCAGTCCGGCGGTCTCAGTCATAACAATGTGAGAACTCACTGGGTTAGAAGAGGCTCCATTCGGAGGACCAAATATATTGCTGGATTGCTGAGAGACACCACTGGAACCCATTGATTGCAAGAGTGCTGAAGCTGTCGCCGTGCTCACGGAAAAATCAGTATTATGGGTTGATGTAGCACTGCTGGGGACACTGGTGACGACAGAGTCCATAGATCCTGTGGAATGAAGCAGTGTTGCGGTCGCCGATAATGGCGAGCTTGTTGCAGACCCCACAGAGCTTTCCTTGGGGATCGAATTTAACGAGGAGGGACCCCCGTTCGTAGGGGATGAGGAGGCGGTAAAAATGCCGGACTCAGTAGGCACACTGATCGTGGGCACAGAACTAGAACTCGACGATGAGAAAATATTCCACGGCCACACCCATGGATTCGAGGTGGACGATGACGTCAGCGGAGATGATGGGGAGGTCGTAGATGATGTTGAAAATGGTATCAAAGGCGACGGCGTACTAAACGTAAAAGCCGGTGTAGAAGCCTGCGTTGACGACGACGCGACCGGCGCACTAAAAGAGCTCAGCCCATCTGTACTAGAACCCTGAGCATCTCGTGTGTTCTGCGCCTGCGTACTGGCCACCCCGGTGGTTGGTCCCGAGTTTGCAATTGGAAGCGCGCTTGATCCGGACGATTGGGGTACGAAAGGATTGAACCCATTCCAAGGATCAGTGGTCGTAGCTGAGGGAGTGGCTTCTGTGGGTTGAGAAACCGTCGATATCTGCGTTTTAAAATCGTGAAGCCAGTCCACCGAGCTGCTAGTAGATGATAACGTGCTCGGTGCCGCTGAAGATGTGTTGAAAAACGGGTCCTCACGACGGACATTTAAACGAGCTTCAGTGATAGTTTGAGACTCCACCACCGCAGAGGTCTCGACCTCTATCACTGGCACATCAGCGTGCGATGGCTCGGAGTCACTCACAGACTCATGAAGAGTCTCTTGAGCACGATGATGTTCGTTTATCCGATCAGCAATCCAATTGGGGGCCTGGTCATCCGCAGATAGATTGTTGGGCGGTGGTATGTCAACTGCCGCAGTCAGCTGTGGAACTAATAGCGATGCAGTCAGGATAACAGGGTGCATATCTGTTGCCAGGGGAATAAAAGAGTGAAGACAAGAGTTGGACTATAATGGAGCAAAAATATCGTGAAGCTCCTCCGTGAACCCGAAAAAGACAGCAGATTCACTTTCGAAAAACGAAGCTAACCTTTTTTGTTTTGGACTGCAAAGTTCCGACACCTTTTGGCTGGACCCAGGCAACGATCACGCAATATTCGAGGGTCGAATTGCAGTAATTCAGTACCGTATCCAAAACCGATGAGTATCGGTCACCTCGCTTAAGTCAGAGATCTGTGATCAGTAATTAAATTCGTAACAATCCTGGAGCAAGCAAGCTGAGAGCTTAAATGATCCGGCAAAGACGAAGTGCCTCGTACCAGGGCTAGCCAATTAAGAAGAAGATCAAAGAACTAGTACTTCGCAAGGTGATCCTAAGCAGATCTTGACGCCGACCAGCCAAGTTCGAAAAGAAAGACCCACGGTAGTAGCCAATTAAGCCGCGACAAAAACAGGTAATGTGATGCGCACAATCGGTAAAACCAATGTTGGGATCCGTACCCTCCTCGAAGCTTATTTCGTGCACAGTATGCTCAAAACAAGTTTTCTTATCTCTGCTGGCTAATTTGCACAGCGCGAAACAGCGTGGTCTAAATCAATAAAGAAAAACCTGTGGGCAACAGGTACTGAGATCCCTATTTGAGCGCCTCGAGTGTGAACGATCTGGTGGTAGAAAGCGAAAGTCCTAACCGATGTCTTTTGTCCCGATCCGCTTATGGAAACACGCCCGCGGCTGCAGTAACGATTGGCATGAGGCCACGGCATGGAGTTGTTGTATGTGAGAATCAGGGGTAGGGCTAGGTTAAGGTTCTACTTTTTTTATTGCATATGCACCCGTTCCGCATATCCGACTCGAGCACGAGTCACGCCTGCAATACTATAATTTCAAATCCCGAACATCAAGGGTGGAATAGTCCATGCCACGAGAGGGTTGAGAAGACCTGACGCTCCAACCTCTAGACTCCCATGTCCAGTTGAGGCGAGTAGCCTATACAACTCAAGCTACCTATACAGACCTTCGTATCTGGCCCACTACTAGGGGGTGCGAAGATGATCTGGCTCCCCCTTATCGAATGCTAGCCTCCTTGTTACCTATAGTTTCTTATGTGATAGCTCATACTCCATTGATCGCGCGTGATTGACTCTTGCGGAGACCGTAATCGCCCTCTCTTTGCCCCTCCATCCTTGGTATTGTGTAAGCTTGGCGGTTAACGCTACCCTATGTTGTAATCTAGACGCGTCACTGCAAATTAGAATTTACGTGCCGTCGCAACCCTTTTCTCCTAAATTAGCCCCCTTTCAACACAACACCTTGACTTAGTCATGTTCCGGCCACTCCTTGATATGTAGGGATTCGGATCCCGGGACTCTTTGCAGAAAGCGAAGAGACCCCAAACGCGTTAAAAACTTATCGTTTTCTTCTTTCACGGAAGAGAACATGTATGGACCTCCTTTCTAGTCAAATTATAGCAAGTTCTAGATACACATATGAAACCTTAATAAACTTGATGTTGAGACTTTATCCCGTCCATTTTTAAGGTAAACTGGGTTGTGTCCGCCGCACTTTGCATGTGAGCATTTGCAGATGGGAACGCCCGCCCCCTCCCACCACCGCCAATCATTTGTGTCCAGGCATTGTTAATCTTTTAGAGTGGGCGTCAATGGACTTCGAAGAAAGGACTACTCCTCTGCCATTGAACCCAACACGATCTGCTACTGCGGGCTCCTTAACCTCCTTGAGATTGCTCACGAGCATTTCAAAGATCACACGATCATGTTTGCGAAAAAAAATGGCTAGTGCTAAGGAAAGCTCCCTCAATTGAGAGTGAGCGTGAGAATTCATGCATCGCTCGCAATTTTCCGAACTTTGCAAGAAGACACGCTGAGGTACGACGGGCTATGCTATCGATATACGGTAGGTAATCTGTTTTGAACCTCCATTCAAACCGTCTAGAAAAGAATAGACTACCAAAAGAAGTCAGAACCCCTCTTATGCTTTCAACTTACCGCGGCATTTAGTTACCTTGACTCCAAGTTCGCTGGATACACCTTTGGGAACCATGTGAGCACCCTGCATGGCTATTTTTTCCCCGACTGGCGATGCCCGTTTCTGTAAGTACCTCTTGTCTCGGAACTTTCCCCCTCGTCCCAATACCCTTATCTCCTAGAACCATCTATCCCAAAGACCGAGATCCCTTTCTCACGGACAGGCCCTCCTCCTCCATATACGGGCGGACCACCACGGATTACACACAATCGCGATTATGCTCCGCACACCCCCGCCTTGATCAGGGTGTAATACAACCATCGGCTATTACCCAAATATTAATTGTTTACCTAAACGCAGCGAATCAGACTGAAAAATATTGGCCCATGAAATAATGAGCGCCGTCTTGAACAGATTTTTGTGGCCGAGATCGTCCCAAATAATAGTAAGAACATACAGCACAAGAACCCCCAAGCCAACACTAAGTCCTGTGGAACAGTATGACGAGGACTGCGCCAACAAACTGATTCGCAGTGACCAGCACCAACGCGAACAACTCGGTAGTCTGAATGAGGTTTATCAAGGTCTACTGAACTATCACCGAGATCGGGCTGCTTTAAAAGCGAGTCGTGAAAAGTCGCCATCTCTTTTGTCGAGACTGTTCGGGAGCAGAGCAGCGCCCGTTCAGTTTGGACCGAGGGGCATATACCTCTACGGCGACGTGGGGAGCGGTAAGACCATGCTCATGGACATGTTTTACCGCACTGTGCCTCCTCATTTGACAAAGCGAAGAGTGCACTTCCACGCGTTTATGCGCGATATGCACAAACAGATTCACAACTTAAAACTGCAGAAAAATAGCAAGGAAGACGCCATCCAACTGGCCACTCATCAGGTTGCCGCCGAAGTGGATGTGCTGTGTTTGGACGAGGTGGCCGTAATCGATGTGGCAGATGCCATGATTTTGCGTCATGTGTGGGAAATTATGTACGCCGACGGGATGGTAACGTTCATGACCTCGAATCGTCACCCTGATGAGCTCTACAAAAACGGCGTACAGCGCCAGTCGTTCTTACCGGCTATCTCGTTAATCAAGGAACGCAATCACGTCAAATTCTTGGACTCGCCCACGGATTACCGAAAACTGCCTCGGCCTGCGTCAGGAACCTACTACTTCTTCAGTGATCAGGGACACACACCGAACGGGGCCCGTGGTCATGCGGAGCACTGGTTCAACCATTTCAGCAAAGGCGAACGTCCCAGCATTGAACGCACCCTCACGATCTGGGGCCGGCCCGTTCCGATCCCCAAGTCGGCTGGTGATAATGTGATGCAGTTCACGTTCATGGAGCTGTGTGGTGAGGCCCGCTCGGCTAATGACTATTTGGAGATGTGCCAGACTTTCGAAGCAGCCGTGATCACTGACATTCCCCCGATCTCGCTGGAGCAGCGAGACCTTATTCGCCGCTTCATAACCTTTTTGGATGCGGCTTACGACTCCCACCTCAAATTGGCCGTCACCGCGGCCAAGCCCTTCGATCGACTGTTTAACACTCAAGATCTACGTATCAACCCCGTCACAAACAAGGTTGAGCTGCACGGCGCGGATAAGGGCGCTACTATCGACCTCACAAACTTTGCGGGTCACGAAGAGATGTTTGCCTTTGCGCGCGCACTGTCGCGTCTGAAACAAATGAGCTCTGCTCAATGGCTTGACTTCGACCGCTCTTAAACGATCTCATCCCTCCAGTTGGGCGAGCTAATAATCCTTGGCAATAGTATTGCCGGGCAAATCAGTACTTAGGGTTGACCCTTTGGGCTGGGAACCCCGGGCCGGATCCGGGGCTCTGCTAGCGCTGGTAATACATCCCCCGGCGAACTACTACGAATAGACAATAAAACATGGATAAATTATCGAACAGTTCTAAAAAACTAGTCATAGCATCGAATAAATTGCTATGTTTTGTATATATGATAGATGGTTCCCATAGATAAAGGTGCGGTTCAGAATACGACATCCTCGTCGTCGTCATTGCCGAGTATGTTCTTTCCTGTGTTGTTCTCGTCCTTGTCTTCTTGTAGGTTTTCATTATTATTATCGGCGTCACCGGAGTCATTATTGAGTCCGCTCTTGCTTGCCTGATCGGTTTCACCGCTAGTGCTCGCCTGTTGCTTCTGCAGTTTTCTCTCTTGCTTTGCGGCAAGTTCCTTTGCAATCGCCTCATTGTGGGCAATTTGAACTCTCTCAGCCTCACGCTGCTTGAGTTTCTGGATCTTCTTTAGCCTGAAGAACTCCTCGCGCTCAAGCTCCTCCAACTCGGACTGGATGTAGCTGATCGTGTTGTCGGTGCGAGGGATGATCACATGCTCGATGGCATTGACACGGCGATTGGTGACCTTGATAACCTCGTCCAGGATCACAAATGCGGTTTGCAACGACGCAAGTCCTACTAGGGCCTCCACGGCCTGTGAGTATACAACCTTGGCTTTGTTGACCTGCTGACCACCGCGGCCCAGACCGGTCATGCGAAAGTCATCGACATCCTTGTTGACTACCGTCTCAAAAGAGGGCAGCATCACACCGCTGACGTTCTCCTGGCGAGCGGCCACCACAAATCGCGGCTCCTTAGCCGACTCCTGAACCTGGATGGCAATGTTGTCACCGGTAGCATAAGACACCTCGGCCAGCGAGAACGCTGCCGCCTGCATGACCTCGCCCATCTTGGTCTTGGCCTCGTCGATCTTCTTGGTGATGTCGCGGAACCGCTTGGTTAGAGCCTCCGACTTGCGCTTCAGCAGCGTGTGACCCTGCGTCGCACCACGCAGCTTGGTCTTCATGGCATTCAACGTCATTTGCGTTGGAAACACCGCCTCGCGCTGCTGTTTGCCGGACATCTTGCTGGTAACACGGCGTAATTGGATGCAGACGGACGGATAAGATAGTGCTGGGTGTACTTGCGATTAGGGGGTATCCGTAGGGCATATCTGGATGATTAGGGGTTAGGTGTGTGCTAGCGTAGACACCGCGCGAATGGCAAGCACTGTCACTACTACACTCTAATATGCTGCATAGTCCTTGTAGACCACTGGGGTCGACTATTCTAAGTACCTGAACACTTACAATACCTTAGTAATTGCAAGTCTCGCAAGTAGATGATTGCAATAAAGCTGCTGCTGCCAACCACAAGTGTGTGCTTACTTATGGTGTGTTGAGGTTGTTGTGGATATATGTATTGGGCGCTACCTATCATTGTTACGTCAACATACGTATCGAGTTCCATCTGTCAATCCTGCATCTAGTGGATGTGTGGACCAACGGTGCGCTCTGTGTAGGCGGGGGCAGTCGGGATCTCATTGTGGGGCTTGAGACATTTCCCCTCTATGCATCCCGATTGACGCCCGCATTGTATGACGACAGCATTCCACCTGGAAAAAGGACAACAGATGAGATCGACGATTTCCAATGGTGCAATCTTCTTGGAGAAATCGATTCTATTTCAATCAATTGGCTAGTCCGCCCTTTGTTTATATCATTCCCTAAAGAACCCTGCCATTAGCTCGCACCGTACCCTGGGTAAACATTATAAACACAACCACGACCTGAAAAGGAAAGAAAATTACTGATGCTTTTAGAGGGCGCACCCAGCACAGCGATTCTCAATGTGCTGCGAGACGATCTTCATAATGACGAAAAATGGCTTGAGCTGGTTCATTCCCAACAGTCTCCGACCCTGAGGCTAGAAATTCTTGAAAGGGCAGTAGCGACAGTGCCATCTAGCCTAAAGTTATGGAGAGCACTTGTGCGAGATCTGGCCACTCAAAGTACCCAAGCAAGCTTAGAGAAGCTCCAGGAGAGCTTAAAACATACACTGAGCCTTTTCCCGGATCAGCGGGATCTATGGGAACTCCTGATGCTCCGGTTCCCAGGAGTCGACAGCTTCACCACCGCTCTGCGATATGTGGACAATACTGAGGTGTGGCCCGTATATCTGGAATTTTTACTCAATCCTCATACAGCACTAAGCGATGATGAAGTATTTGATGGGTTGCGACATTTCCTTGAATTTGATCCCTCAAAGCTGAACGATGTGCTCCATTCCGCTTGGGCTGTTCACAGGGTAGGAGCTGTAGAAAAATTGCTGCTGCTTAGCCGAGCCAGTAATTTTGAACTTTGGGCCCCAATTATTGAGCGTACCACCAACTCTGAGCTGCTCATGGTGGCCCTAGAGCTCTTCCCCATGCACGATGGTGAGATAGTGCCTAAACTGCTCCAGGTCCTCGTTGAACACGAAGGAAGATTCGTCGATGGTCGTCGTCTAATGCTAACCTCACTGGAAAACATCTCATCGGTAGCAGCCTTCCCTGCAATTTTCAGGGCCGCTTCTGCCATCTATGAATTTCAGATCGGACAAGCTTTTCGAGGTATAGTCAAGGGTGAGTTTGCCACAGCGAAAATACTAGCCGAGTTCGGAAACTTGCTTCGCAAACGACCCATGTTTTTGAGCGACACTGCCACTCGCGCTTTCCCGAATAGCATCGATTTGTGGCTTCATCGTGCCGAGCTCTGGAAAAATCGCCCCCATATCGCTGCTGATGTCCTGGAAACTGCTCTAAAAACGGTGAATCCCATCATCGCGGCCGAAAGCTATGGGGAGGGTAAGAGTGATATGTCAGACCTATATATAAGGTATGCCGAACTGATGGTGGCCAATGGCTGTGCCGTGAACACCATCCAAACCATTCTTGAGGAGGCAATAGTCAAGCCATATATGACAATCAATATGCGGGCGAAACTTTATACGGCAATGGCTAACCTAATCAAAGAGATCGAGCCACAGAACTCGATAGTGGCCTTGGAAACTGCCCTGCAGTTACCCAATTTGGAAAGTAAACAGAAACAAGAGCTGTGGCTTCAATACTTTCACGTCCTCATCGACACGATGGGTAGCGACGGTGAAGCCAAGGAAAATGATAATAAAAATACTGAAAAACTATTGGCAGCATTCAGCAGAGCGTGCATCACCCGCGAAGTCACGATGCGGATGTGCTTGATGGTTTCTCAAGCCTTCCCAGTGGCTTCAGCCAATCAATCCACCATTTTTGATCAGGCGGTGGAGCTATTCCCGGTGCCTATGGTGCTGCCGCTTTGGAAGCGTTACTTAGTAGCCCTGAATGACGTTTCTTCACCCTCGCGTCTGCGGGGACTGTATTCACAAGCCCTCAATAGTTTTCAGCACAACAAACAGGGATATGAAGAGCTCGTGCTGCTGTACTACGAGGCTGAGAAATCTTGGGCTACTGGATCGATGGTGCTGGCTCGACAAAGGCTTGTACACACGTTGCACCGCACTGTGAATCCACGGATCTGGCAGGTGTATATTGCCACACTTAATGATGTCACTAGCCTTCGAGAAGCGTATGAGGAAGCGATCAATAAGGTCAGCCCCGAATACGCTCACCAATTGGCACTGGAATTTGCCGCCATGGAGCTAGAGCAAGGGCAACCGACACGTGCTAATCAGATCTACGAATTTGCTCGCCAGATGGAGCAACAATTTAAGAGCAGGGATGATCAAATGGTGGAAAAGTCCAGACCCGAGATTCTATTCGTTCCAGCAATGACTTGACTAAAACCCCTATATGAATATCGCGGTTTTTCACGTAATTTTTTTGAGGCCACTCAATTAACTGCCTGCTCCGCACGCTAGAGTATATTTGATGTTGGATTTCTGCTCGATAAATCACAGTTTTGACAACCTGCATTCTCAATTGAGACACATGAAAAGTTAAGTCCAAGAATTCACGCTTCGAAGCATATAATAAAGTGGGCTATAGGTTTCTTTTCTATATAATTTACTTATGTGAATTTATATTCAAGTATCGGCCTATCGGGGCAAGGGCGGATCAGACGTAAACATTCAGATTCAAGCCCGGGGAGCCAGTATGGGCTTCTTGCAGGAGGCCATAAACACGTGTCCCGGGACCGGGTTGTTTGCTGACCCCACAGTCTCCTTGAGAATGCCGGATATTCCCGGTCCATTAGGTCAATGGAGTCAAATGACTCCTGACTCGCTGGGGCAGTCTCGTATGGTCGATGTCTATGGGTTCATCCCCGCTGCGAACCACGCACCCGCCTATTACCTTATATTGAGTGACGGAGATCGATGCGCTGTGGCCGTGACTGCTGCTGCCGAGCTTGCTAAGTGGAAACACATACTTCCTCGTCCGGAAGAGCCTGTGCAACGTATGATCCGGGCCGCCGTTCTGCAGAGCCACGACATGATTCCTCCGTCACCACCCACTCTGAACCGGCGACTGCTTGCGTACATCAAGGAGATCAATGGCACCTCTCACGTATTACGCGTTGACAGTCTGACCTTTCAAGGCCGGGGACCGCTACTTCGTGTGCCGAAGCTGGTGGCCGTGCCTTACGACCAGTTTGGGGCCGGCGATGTCCGCGGACAGGAAGGAGTCCAGCATGACTCATATTTCGATTTGACCCAGCGGGTGCGCACGTTTGTAGGAGTTCGTGCTGGCCGGTTCCGCCCGCTCGAGGACAGCGACGATGACGACGGGGTAAATGCGGCCACACTGAAGGACTCTGCTCCACATTGGCCATTCATAGCTCGCTGCGAGTCATCTATAGAGTCCCTTCCATCCGATTTTGAGATTCCGGCCAGCATTGGCCCCTATTCAGGAACCGACTCGGAGGATGACCACGCGAAATACTCAGTTTGCTCAAATTGATGGGCACACCACACAAATGTACACACATTCGTACCCACACACGGACGCACCCACCCCCCGTTACACATTCACGTTTTCACACAGGGTATACTATTTATTCATGTACTAATTTATCTCAAAAATGTAAGGTTAGTTCGCCTCCTGCTGTGACCGGGCGGCGGCCAGCTCCTTAGCAACCAGGCACTCATTATTTATTTCCATGGCCCAGAACTTCGAGACGTGTCGCGTGCCGCTGTCACAGAAGATGAGTACGATGTTGTGACCAGGCCCCAGCTTGCGCGCCTGCCGGAACGCTGCCACCGCGGCCACAGCCGAGCTCGAGCCGACAAACAGGCCCTCGCTGTTAACGAGCTCCGTGGCCATAAAGCGCGTGTCCTCGTCGGTCACGGACTCAGCGTCGTCGATAGCGGCGACCGAGAAGTTGGCGGTGATCCGGTTCAGGCCAATGCCTTCCACCACTGTGTCCACCTGGTGCCGGCGCCGGGTGCCTTCCTTCTCCTTGTTGCTGTACATGACGTCGTAGTGCACTTTGTTGAACAACCCCGAGCCGGGTACGTCGGCAAGCACGATGCGAACATCACGCCGTAGCTTGGCCTTTAAGTACCGGGAAACCCCCGCGATCGTGCCGCCAGTGCCGGCGCCAGACACAAAGCAATCGATCCGGGGCAGTTGGGACAGTATCTCGGGACCGGTGGTCCGGAAGTGGGCGAGCCAGTTGGCCTCGTTTTCGAACTGGTTGGCAAAAATCGCCCGTGTATCATTGGTGCCGTCGTCATTGACGGTTTGGGCCAGCCGCCGGGCCACGTTGACGTAGTGGCCGTCATCGGCGATGCTGGCCGGCCGGACGAGGTGGAGATGGGCGCCAAGCATACGCAGCAGCCCCAGCTTGTCCTGTGAGGTGTCGTCTGGCACCACGATATGGGCCTCGTACCCGCGGGCCCGACAGATCAGTGCCAGAGAGATGCCCGTGGATCCGGAGGTGCCCTCGAACACTTGGTCACGATGCCCCCGGCGGAGCTGGCCAGCCTGCTCCGCCGCCTCGACAATGGCCAGGGCAATGCGATCTTTGGCACTACCCCCCGGGTTGCTAAGCTCCAGTTTGGCGTAGATCTCGCAGCCCGTGAGACGTGACAGCTCGTTGAGCCTCACCAGCGGGGTGTTGCCAATGAGTTGCGTGATGTCGGCCGATTTTGGCCGCACGGCCTGGTCACGTATCCGGTTGTCACGGTTGTATAACCAAGCGGCAATGCCAAGCGCCGCCAGCGCCGTCACCGCCTGGAAGTCCACGCGCATGAAATCCGGGCGCATGGGATCTCAATGATCGGACCCCAGCCCTTGTAAATAAAGCGAGTCAGAAAGGCGGTCGAAGAGAAGGAGTTCTGTGGGGTACGAAAAACCACCGTTAACAATAACCGCAAGCTATGAACACTTCAATGGGACGGCCGCCACTGTGGTACTGGTTTTCTGAACCGAAGGGGTGGGACTGCGTAACGGTTTTATAACGGCCACTGCCTATCATATCGACGGGCGCCCGACCATCCGCCCTACCCTACGCCGGCTCACATCTTTCAAAGAGCCATATCATCACCATCCGACAGTCTACCACCCCTTCGGATGCTGGCGCTGTGGAATATTGCCGCGCTGCTCTCGCTGGCACTAGCCAAAGAAGAGAATTCGCTGAAGAACGAGTTTGGCCACCGTCAGATATGTGGCGGTGTCTACGGGCCCAATGACGCGCACGGCCCGTTCACCCCTGCTGTCAACGTGTCGTTCCCAACTAAGGGCGGCACCACGGGGGAGTTGGCCGTGATCGTGTATGAGTACGGTGACATTGATAGCATCGGCTATCCCGCCCATTCCGGTGACCTCATGTACTGGAAGTATATGTGTGACCAGGAGAGTGTGTACGCCAATGAGTGCAGCGACCTCGGCAAGTTCATTGTTAGTGGATCGCCGGCCAAGGAAATACTTAGCAAGGTCGTGAAGATCGAGCAGGGCCAAGCTGCCGAGTCGCTGCAGTATCTGGTTAAGGATACGGGCTACTACTGTGTAGCGGCCCAGGCAACGCCGGGCCACGAGTCCATGCAGTTCAACGTGGAGGTCGGATTCCAGAACGCGTACGGCCATCTCCCCGGCACAGACTACCCGCTGATTCTGTTCCACTTCGTGCAAAGTATGATCTATTGCGCCGTGTTCTTGGTTTGGGTCGTTCCGCTCATTGTGTACCGAAAGAGCGTGTTACCCGTGCAGCTCCACATCACGGTGCTGTGCCTGCTGATGATGGCCGAGCAGTTCGTCGTGTCTAGCTATTATTACGTGGCTAACGTCAAGGGGCACAGTGCCCTGACCACCTTCTTCCTTGTGCTGTCGTCGGTGTGGAGCAGTTTACGATTGGCATACACGTTCTTCATGCTGTTGATCGTGGCCCGAGGCTACTCTGTGGTGCATCCCAGTCTAGGCAAGAAAATGCGCGAGTCACAGCTATTAAGTGCCTTACTGTTTGTGACCAGCCTGATCTACTCCGTGGAGGACTACTCGGTCTCGGAGAACAGCAATACGGGTTCGTGGATGCCGCTAATTACAAATATCATCTTCTTGTGTTTCATCGTCCAGCTCGCGTTCTTGTACTTTTATATTCTCGCAGCGATGCGCGAAACCCTGGAGTATCTCAACAGCCGGAAGCAGATGGCCAAGGTCAAGATGTATCGCTTCGTTGGCTTTGTACTGGCCGGGTCTCTGATCGCCATCGCTCTACAACTGGTGGTGGTGATACTCCAGTTCTTCTTCGTGCCGATGAAGACAGTGGTGGTCAACTACTGGCGATCGCAGTGGGTCATCTTCGATGGCTGGCCGAATATCGTCTACTGTATCGCGTTCATTCTGATCATGATTCTGTGGCGGCCCAACCGGGACAACATGCGCTATGCCATGTCCACCCAGCTGTCCCAGAATGAGGACGATGCTGACGAGTTCGAGATCGGCTCACTCAACGGCAGCGACGACGACCTCGAGATCCCTGCCGGTGAAGACTACGATGGTGGTGCCCAGTATAACAGTGATAGCCATGCCCATAACAACCACCATAACCGCCGCACGGGCAACCACCCTGACTTTGATGCTGAGGCCAATCACGGTCTTAGCGATCTGGAGGAGGGCGACGCTTTCGAGGTCAATGCTGAGGACCGCAACCTCCCCGGTGACGAGGACACGTTGGTGCAGGCGCCGTCTCAGCGCCTCAATAAGAAAAAGTCTCGTTAGAAGCTCTACATAACTCTATAGCATTTGATCCTAATTCAAAGAACGAGTGGCGGCGCGCATCCAAAAATGATATTGACCACGGATTCATACGATGCAGCCATTGGTTGCTGTGTCGTTGATCAACGAATGACGCATGAGTGTGGCGATGAAACAGCGGGGTCGACGTCCCGCTTTTCCCCCTCCACTCTCATCATCAAAGCAGCGGCTGCCCTGGTCCCAGCCCTCGATCACCGTTCGCTGCAGTTCTTGTCGTCCCGGAATTCGAACGATGTAGAAGGTCATGCGTACATACAGATATATATATTCAATAAAAATTGTATCAGAGAGTCCACAAGATTGAGTGGCCCATGCTGCGCTGTCAGGGCGTCCCCTACAGGTCCGGTGGCAACAAGGGTTCCATTCTAGGTTTACTGCGGGCGCGTCAGAATAAAAAAGGGGCACAGCAGGGGGGGGGGGTTCCGTGGCTCGTGATCGGCAGGAACAGATCGAATGCCATGCTGAAAAAACCCGGGTTAAAACCGACGACGAGCGTTGAATCATGTGCCTGGTTGCAAAGGCTTCAGCCGCCGGATTCCCGACCCTGCTCTTTCCCGAAACCTGGGTCATCGAGGGTCAGCATTATCGACCAGTTGACATGTGTGGGACAGGGGTAGGGTACGATTGATTTCCTGTGACTTATGCTCAGTTGAAGGGTTCTCCCACCAAGTTCCAGCGGCCAGTCAGTGAACCCTGGGTAATTCTTATTTCCCCGCACTGTTTAAACATCGATTTGCCCAGACTCATTCAGCGTCAACTTGCGTCTGCAGCGAAGGCGCGGGCACTTTTGGCACACATCCGCACACAAATCCACATCCACCCACACCCAGCTCACTCATCGCTACTCTCCAATCCCCACCATACAATACACTCCAGTCACGCCACAAAACTGAAACCACAAAAAAACCAAAAATTCCCGAAATCGTATTCTCGCGATAAGTCTCAGTCGCGACAGCGCGTAGCTACCGGTATCTGACAAGTTGCATCACCGTACACTAGTAAGCTTCTGATGGGCACTGTCGCGTCCACGAGCACCGACTCGGTTGGTCACGTCGTTAAAACAGTACGGTTCCGCCGGGACCGTGCCAGCAAAGCATGTGAGGTGTGCCACACCCGTAAAGTCCGCTGTGACATGACCGAAAATTTTCCTTGTACAAATTGCCGCGCTTTCTCATTAGTGTGCACGCCCCGAAAGGGCCGTGGCAAGATGCGGAAAGGGGATCCCAATTCTGTCACCAATGCAATAGCGGCCAAGCCCCCCAACGCAGCCACCCCGGCGGACGCCAATAATCCCTTCGGAGCCATGGTGAAAAATGGCCTCGATGGCAACAGTGGTGCTCACCCCGGAGGACAAGCGTTCACGCCCCCTTCTGGCAACGACTTTGTGTATTACCCCACGGGGGTGCCACTGGATATTTCCGCAGGCGAGTCAAAGCGCACCAATCGTAATGGTGAGAACGTGATTGTGCAGCCGTCATTATTGGTGAAGTCGTCGCGGGAGGGTGCCTACTATAACAGCGAGCTTCCTGAGGACGAGATGGTCAGTGAAGTATTGCGCGAGTGCACTTCGCGAGTGTTCTTACCTGTGTGCGATGCGGACTACTTTGCGGCTAAAGCATATGGTTCCTTCCTCACCCCAACGCCGGAGCTCTCGGACCACCTCATTGAACTATACTTCACTTCTGTGCATCCAACCATTCCTGTTCTCAACCGGCGTGAGTTTCTCGAGCAGTACCGCGAAGACCGGGACAAACCGTCATTACTGCTGAGACAGGCAATTTGGTGTGTTGCCAGCCGAATGAGCGATCACCCTGGGGTCATCGACGACACGGGTTCTTCCCGGCGTACGTCCTCGGTGTTCTACCGCCGAGCAAAGGCCCTGTTTGATGTCAATTACGAACGCACCCAAGAGACTCTAATTTGCGCCGCGATCATCATGTCGCTTGCAGTCTCAAACCCCCTATATTTCAATCATTCTTCATTTTACTGGATTCACTTGGCAACAACGCTGGCCCAATCTATTGGCTTACATCGTCGACTGCCTAAGTACACACTGGACGAGCAGAGGATGCAGCGGCGTATTTGGTGGACTATCTATCGGCGGGACATCGGCTCGTCGATGGCCTATGGTCGACCCAACATGATCAGGCTCGAGGACTGCGATGTAGCCATGGTGACGGCCGATGACTTCATTGGTAGTGAGACCTCCCCGGACGCCACCGAGTTGGACCCGAAGTCTGAGGCCGGACTACATGTGGCCTACTTCTTGCAGAGTGTACGATTGCATGAGATTCTTGCCCTAGTCATCCGATTGCAGTTCACAGTGAGCGCGGAATGGCTACGACAGCTGAACAAGGTGCCTGATGGAACACACTGTGCTAGTGCCCTGGCCGAGTGGGTATCTCAGATCCCACCAGAATTGCGGTACTCGGCTCGCCATTCATCTACAGCGACCAACGAGGGTTACAACTTCTTCCGATCACTATTGCATCTCGAGTACTACACGGTGATATCCCTGTCCCATCGCCAGCACATCGCCTTGCTCTTCAAGGGGAAGGGAGACCGTGAAACTCAGCGGTCGGCGGCGGTGGCATTCCAAGCCACGCACATGATTCTGAAAATCATGGTCAACTTTAAAGAGCACGGGGAGATTCGCAAGTTGCCAGGATCCTGTGTCTACACTCTGTTCTGTGCCGTGTTCATGCTTTCATTTCAGCGGCGGCTGGGCCCGCCCGGATCCTCCGTGCACAAAGCGGTTACGGAAGGCCTCAACACTTTCCGCGAAATTTCTCAAGAGCTGGCAAAAACACACAGTGCCGCGAGCTGGGTAGCCCTGCTGGCTGATGACCTGCAAAGTGAGAAACTCTCTCACCGTATTGCTAAGTCGATGCAAAGAGTCAAAGTGGACGATTCGCTGGCGAAATCCGGTCGCGTTGATGATCACGACAACAGTATAGGAGCACCAGTGCAACCAGGGGTGGGTAATTTCATGAGCGGGTACATGAGCGGGTACGTGAGTGGGTATGCTTATGGATCCGGATCGACGAACGGGTCGGTTAATGCATCTGTCGTCAACAGCCGCGCCCCAACGCCGTCGCAGCGCCACCTTGCTGATGAACCGGTTCTGCGAAATGGTGAGAATCATGTCCAGCGCAATGCTGGACATCCCGAGATCTTCAATGCGTCGTCGAAAGTGGTCCCCCAGCAGACACCAGCGACTCCTAATTCTCTGCAGGCCATGACGCCAACACTGCAGGTAGCAACGCCTAATTTCGATAAAGTCGCATTCTCTCAGAGCCATCCCGAAAGCAATGCAGGGTTTGGAACCCACAGCACAGAAACCAGCTCGGGTTCGCCTGATCTCGGTTTCCCCGATCCCGCTCATATGTCATTCGATCTGTTCCCACCCGAGCAGATTCTCAACTCTTCGACCCCTGACTTCCCCACCAATCTAGCCGCGGAATTTGCTGCCGAATTAGGCGAGGACGTTGTGGGCAGTGCTAGCTCGAGCGACGAAGCGGTGCCGGATACCATGAGCATGGCGGACTGGTACGCATTTTTGAACAATGGAATGCAGGTGAATGAGATGGGTACCACGGAGCTTGGCGATCTCGCCATGTAAATATAACGATTATGAATGAATAGATTACACTGAGTTTGATAGAATTGTTGGATTTGACTTCTTACTTCGTCTTGAATACTTCTCCCCCAACTATTTTCCCCTTCCTTAAAAAGGCCGAAAAGCAGCATACAAACAATGGTCAGTCCTGATCAGGCATAACTCAAGGCTCAGCGGCGGGCTCGGCACGATGCTCGCCTGCGATCGTAGGCACGCGCAGAAGATGAATCTATTATGGTTTTGTATGTACAACTGTGTTTTCTAGATGGCACCCTGACGACCACGCGGGCGGCCCGTGATTAGCGCCTTGTTGGTGTGCTTGCCCACTCGGGTCTTGAAGCCTCCCTTGGCAATGACGCCCCACGGAGAGACCGGGATCTTGTTGCCCTTTGACTTACCACGGCCACCACCAAGAGGGTGATCGACCTTGTTCATGGCCACACCACGCACGGTGGGGCGGATGCCCAGGTTGCGGGATCGGCCGGCCTTACCGAACGAGCGGTGCTGGTGGTCGGGGTTGGACACGACGCCGATGGTGGCACAGGCATCCAGGCTGACGTAGCGTAGTTCCCCAGACTGCAGGCGAACGATCGCTTTGCGCTGGTCCGTCAGTTTCTCGTATAGCCGGCCGTAGGTGCCGGCGGCCCGGCAGAACTTGGCCGGGCCCGAGGCGGTGATGCCGATGTTGTGCATGACGGTGCCGAGAGGAACCATATGCAGCGGCATGCAGTTTCCGCGTTTCGCGGTGAGGCCCGCCAGGATGCCCGGATCTGCACTGCCGCCCATCTTGGCCATGATTTCCTGGGGGATGCCCTGGCGGAAGCTCTGCACCTCGTCCCCGGGCCGCATGCCCACGGTGGCCGGGATGTAGGAGTAGGCCAAAGTCTCGGGGTCCTTGGCCGAGGGCTCGCTCAGCAAGGCGAGGTGGGCCGACCGGTTGGGGTCATACTCGATGCGCACCACCTTTTTAACGCCCGGCGACAGCCGAAACAGGTCCACGACTCGCACGCGCCGGGCGTGGCCACCACCTTGGTGGCGCACCGTAATACGCCCGGTGTGATTGCGCCCCGAGTGGGGCTTCTTTGTCACGGTCAGTCGCTTCAGCGGCCCGCCACGGTGCAGGTACGGGTAGATCGGCCAGCGGTACCAACGCAACGACGGCGACACGGGGCGCGGCGCCTTCATCTGGACCTGGGCCTTAACGACCTTGAGCTGCTTTCGCATCTCTTGGTCCTGCTTCTCCAAGTCGGTGAGATTAGCCTGCTGGCCGAACGGCACGGCACTGAGCTCTTCGAGCTGCTCATGGAGGATCCGGCTCACCTCGGCGTCCTTGTTTGCGATTTTATCGTCCCTCCGCTGGCTCGCGAAGAATCGCAGTCCACTTCCGCCGTGCAACGGCGCGGGCAGCACGCTTGCCAACGACCGTTTCGGCCCAGAAAGCCAGCGCGGGATCATGGTGAAAAGTGTGCTTATTAAGGGAGCTCCCCCGGCGTTGTATGAAATATGTGGTACCCACCGCCCTGCTTCCCGGCTGCCCGACCGGGGGACCACCAAATAATTAGCCAGTGGAAATAATGTCTATATAATCGAACCAGTACCAATGACCAGGTGACAGAGCCTCGGGGAGCTATCTTGGTTGGGGGCTCCCCATCGGGGGTCGATGCCTATATCAGATCCAGCGACATCGGGTCATCACGTGTAGCACTCAATCTTCCAATGTTGCAGACTGCCAGGAATGTTGCACTGCCGGCGCGCTCGCTAGCCAAGCACGGGGTGTCGGCCGGAGGCTTTTCTGGAGTACGCATGCCCGTTTTTGCCGGCCGACGCATGCCCGCCTTGTCTGGCCGGCGGCCCAAGTCCTCCAGCACCGCCGGCGCGGTGGCAGGCCGAACCGTGGCGCTGATCCGGCGCGGAGCCAGCTTCGGGTTCTACTCCGCCGTCTTCGTGGGCGGCCTGGCCATTCTCGGCGTCACGGGCTATTACTTGACCCAGGAGCTGCTGCTGCCCTCCAGCGACGGCCAGCTTTTCCACCGCGCCTTCAAAATAATCGAGAAGGACGCCAAGTCCGTGGAGATGCTAGGATCCCACCTCAAGGCCCACGGCGAGACCACAAACCAGCGCAACGTGAAGTCGCGGCCCATCGCCAGCGGCCGCGTTGTGGACAGGTTTGGCTTCGAGCATGTGGTGATGCAGTTCCATGTCGACGGCGACCGGGCTAGTGGCCTGGCCAAGCTTGAGGTGATCATGAACAAGTCTCGCATGGAGTTTCGCTACCTGTTCTTGGATGTGCCGGGTCACCCGCGCCACTACATCATCAACCAGGCCGCCAAGAAACCCAGCCGGACAGGCGGTCTGTTCGGCATCAAATGGGGCCGCCATCACGACAAGGACAAGGATAATAACTAGCAACCACCACTAGATGATGATATAAATGAACATACATATTTTATGTTGCGGTATGAATCCATTGTGTCGGTCTAACAGCTAGGGGAACCAAAATGAGTAATTATCATCGATCAGCCTTGCAAGCTGGGCCACATCGACCAGTCCTAGATTTCAAAGCTGGTTATCAAATCTAGCGGTAGTGTACTCTCTAAATATTTTAACTACGATAGTCATTGGCAGATGGGAATCTGCCCTAGCTGGAGAAGAACGGGGGAGCGCAGCGGCCCACCCCGCCTACTGGGATGTGCTGAATTATATATTGCGTCATAAGTTATGTTCAGAGATCTGACCGGGTGACAGTGGCCACGTTGAACGGCTTCTCGCTGAGCAGGGTGGTTTGGCCGCCCTCGGGCTCGCAGGAAACGCGGCCGTTCTGGGGACCGGGGGTAACCTTCTCGTCATTTTTCAGGGCCGTTAGCAGCTTTTCCGTAGTCTCCGGGGTCAGGTCCTCGAAGAAGTCATCGTTGATCTGGATCATCGGCCCGTTCACGCACGCGCCCAAACACTCAACCTCGGTTACCGTGAACTTGCCATCGGCCGTGGTCTGGCCGGCCTTGATGCCGAGTGTGCGCTCCACCGCCTCTACCATGCCGTCAGAACCCCGCAATTGGCAGGGAGTCGTGGTGCACATCTGAACGTGGTACTTGCCCACCGGGTCCTTGTTGTACATGGTGTAGAACGTGGCTACCTCGTACACGCGCATCGGCGGCATCTCTAGCAGCTTGGCTACGTAGTTCATGACCGAGATCGAGCAGAAGCCGTGCTGGCGTTGGCCAAGATCAAGCAGCGGCATCACTGCGCTCTTCTTGTACTGCGGCGGGTACTTCGCGATGATTTCCTGAGCCCGGCTCACGTTTTCCTTCGTGAACTCAAACGGGATGCTGGGGTTGTTATCCGGGGTATTCCGGTGCACGGACTTGCTAGAGTATGGCCGCATGTTCGCCATAGTGGAGCGGCTGACTGCAGGTCGGAGCGCTACGCTGCGTGCCAAACTTCTCAACATCTTCGACGATTTTTAGAGAACCTCGCTGGTAGATGGAGCTTGACGAAATGGCGGCGGTGATGTTAGGGCAAAATCGCAGCTTTGAGCGTCAGGTGAAATGTGGTTGGGATGATTGGCTGAACGGGTGGGGGATGCTCTGAGGCTGCTACCGCGCGCGCGACCAAGATGGTGTGATGGACAAGATGCCCCGGAGAGCTCGATAGGCCGTAAGAACAAATAATTGTCTGAGGTAACGGGAAGCTGGGGCAAATATTTGGTAGATGCAAACTAAAAAACGGGCATTATCCCCCGTAGCTCGGTCGCTAAGAACTCGTCACAGGAACGCCCCAACACGCGTCTTCCTGCGTACGAAATCGCATCAGCGTAAGTAGCTAACATTATGAATTTTTATTGGTTTTAAAGGCTAGTTCAAACTATCCCAGAGCTCACTTCCAATCACCAAGCATTATGTACGGTCCAGGTTACACAACTAACAACTCGATGTCATCTTTTACCCTGGCTTAATGTGACAGAAGACTTAAATTTATACAAAATTCTATGATTTCGAGCTTCCATGTTATGAATGGTTGCAGTCCTTATTCCTAGACGATTCCATATACATGATGATAACCTAGGTGAACGAACATGCTCGAGGGAGATCTCCCAGGGTAGGGCGCAAATATGCAATGTGGTATCCGGTAGTAGTTATCCGGTGGTAGTGGTGGTAGTAGTACAGTGCAGAGTTAAAGATCTGCTGATGCCTCAATCGTTTATTTCACAGGAACAAGATCTAGCTTAGTTCCCTCGAACTCAGAAGCAAGACAGTGCACGTCGATTTTCCTGCCTTGAGCTTCTAAAATCCCGTTGATCACGCCCAATTGCTTGGCTGCGCGGTCCAGGATTTGGCCAGCCGTAAGCGACTTGTCGAAGAACATCCAGATGGTCTTTGCCGGGCGCGTGGCTATGCTATTAGTTAGAGTGTTCGGCACTTCCGATAGTGGTCGCTCGATTTGGAGATAAACGCGGTTAGCTTGAGGAATCCGCACGTCTCCGATGGCCTGCCGACGCTGTTCTGGGGTAGGGCCCTTGGGTGGGTTCTGTTTAGATGTTCGGTCTGAGCCGATAAGCTTTTTAAGTCTCTGGAGCGCCGCCATTGCTCGGTCACTCTTCACCTCCCCGGAACCTAGCCGGTTGCCTGGGGAGGCCAGTTTTGCCGGGGTATTTTGAGATGACGACGGTGAGGGCTTGGTCACTGTGGACTTCGGCACCGATCGAGGCGGCGATGACCTAACTACAGAGTTAGATGATTTGATTTCTTTGGCAGTGCTCGGCGGGGTGGGTGGCTGGTAATCGGCCGAGGATGATATACATTTATGCACTCTATGTTCTCCACAGAAGACCAGGCCACATTTCCGGCAGTCTAGCGGGAGAAAGTCGAGCCGGCCACATTCGTCGCAATGTTTTCCGTAATCCATTAATTCGTATCTCTTGTCAAGTGCTTCAGAGAGGGGCGCTATAACAATTGCCAGTGGCGGTGTTAACAACGGTAAGGTTGTGGCGGGTCTGGTTGTAATCACGCAGCAGCAGCAGCTATTTTGTAATGGGTGAGAGTCGCAGTACCCTAGTTCTACCAGATTCTCGATGTGCGGAGAGATAGTGACCGCCATTAGTAACAAGAGCAGGCGGGCCACCGTTTATTCAGCCTCTATGGCAGGAATCCTGACTTTGGAATCGACCGGAAAGATGTCACGTGGATAAGGAATCCTCTATCGGGGGAGGGGACCTGCAGGGTTCGTACCACCATCACACCCTCCGATCGGCAACGTGCTCTCAACTTGTTGCAGATCAGGTCGATCTTTTTTTTTTTCCCCTCGCAGATCCGTCGGCGACTTTGCGGATTAACGCTATTTACACGGTGTGCACTTGATCTCCCATCTAGTATCAGTCAATCCTTAGAATCTACTGTGTCTAAATGAGGCGAACTGGCCGAGTGTTGGCGCTCATATTCACCCTTCTGTTTCGAATAGCTCGCGCGGCTCCCATCACCCAGGCCTACCTCGGGCCCATGCTTGATGTCCTCGATGAGTTTGAAGAACCTGTTGAGGGCGACTCGGAGGTGATGATGCGAGCCGTAATTTCCGTTTTTCTGGTGTTGCTCGGAGGTGTGTTTGCTGGGCTCACCATTGGCCTGATGGGCCAGGACGAGGTCTATCTTCAAGTGACTGCTGAAACGGGTGAGGCCAATGAAAGAGTCTGCGCTGCCAAAGTGCTGAAATTGCTGTCCAAGGGCAAACATTGGGTGCTGGTTACGTTGTTGCTTTCGAATGTTATCACCAACGAAACTCTACCGATTGTACTTGACCGTTTGCTTGGCGGAGGATGGCCGGCTATCGTGAGCTCAACTGCGGCAATCGTGGTTTTTGGCGAGATTATTCCGCAATCCATCTGCGTCCGCTACGGTTTACCCTTGGGGGCTTACTTTGCCCCGTTTGTCCGTGTTCTTATGTATGCAATGTATCCTCTGGCTGTTCCCATTGCCAAGTTGTTGGACTGGATTCTGGGTGAGGATCATGGTACTGTTTACAAGAAGGCGGGACTGAAATCTTTGGTGACCTTGCACCACCACATGGGTATCGAACGGTTGAATGAGGACGAAGTGACCATCATTTCTGCAGTGCTCGATCTGAAGGACAAGCCGGTGTCACAGATCATGACCCCGATCGATGATGTGTTTGTTCTGAGTAGCGACACTGTGCTTGACGAGCAAATGGTCGAGAAGATTCTTCTAACCGGATTCAACCGTATTCCCATCCACTTTCCCGGGGAGCCTGTGAATTTCTGTGGAATGCTGCTGGTGCGCACCCTCATCACCTATGATCCCGATGACGAGTTACCGATTTCGGCATTTGCCTTGGCAACGCTTCCGGAGACTTCACCGGATACCTCGTGTTTGAACATTCTCAACTATTTCCAGGAAGGAAAATCGCATATGGTGGCTGTCTCTACCGACCCCGGTGCAGTCTCCGGATCGGTTGGAGTTGTCACTCTGGAGGACGTGATTGAAGAGCTTATCGGCGAGGAGATCGTCGATGAGAGCGATGTTTATGTGGACGTTCACCGCGCCATTCGCCGGGTTACTCCCGCACCGATGATCCGGAGCCGGAAGCGCGACCAGGGGCCTGGTGAGCCTGGAAACGAACCGGGATCGCACCCAAAAGACCCTCGATTCACCGCCTTGCGCCCCTTGAACAAAGCCAGTGACCCCAAGGTTACTCATAACACCAAGATCACCATCAAGCGGGGTCCGCAGCCTAACCAGCATTATGGTCAGCGCCAGGACGGCACCAACTTAGTCGTCAAGGAGAGCAACAACCATACTAATGCAGGCTCAGGTGCGAGTGCCAGCCACCAGGCTTCCGCCGGCAACGTTGACGCGGGTTCTCATGTAAACTCTACTACTCCCGAAATAAGTATCACAGACGGGAGCAGTGAGCACGCCAGTAATAGCACGCATCAAGATTCCAAGTCTCGAGTGGCAGCCCCATTGTATATTTCTCGCTCACTGGTCAACGATCACCCGGAAGAAGATCATGGTGAACTTTTGGGTCGAAGCTCATTGTCTGAGCTAGCTCGCTCCCCGGGTAATATCGTGACCAAAGTGCAGGGCGATGGGATGGACGTCGCTACCACAGAAAGTGGTGCTCTGCACCGGAACCTGGACAAGCATGGCAGAAGACCTAAATCTAGCGAAGGTGGGGACGCGAATCATGGCGATACGTCAAGCTCCGAAGGTGACGAGACCCGTGCCACTTTCAGTGAAAATGTCGTACGAGTGAACGGCATGAACAAAATCGTGATCGCTGAAATCGATAGCAGCACCGACTAAGAACCTCCTGTCGGGTATCTTCCCGATTGGAGGACATCTGTAGATAGAATACTCCCGAAATATATAATCTGACCAACTTGTAAAAAGTGATGGTGACGCTCCTTTGTCTATGGATCTAGGAATTAAGCCAATAAAGTATGTTCAGAAATTACTTATGCAAAAAGAAATGTTTCAACGGAAAATAAATAATAAGAAAAGCGTGACCGGAAAGATAAGGCCGGCGAAAACTACCATATCTTTACGGTCTGATCCACGCTTCCAGTGACAATCGACCTGTTGTGCCAAGCAATACAGCTCACAAAGTGGTCATGGGCCGGAAGTGTCCTTATAAGTCGCGCGTTGGCAAGATCCCATATGCGCATCGATTTATCGTCACTCACGCTTACGAGGAAGCGCCCACTGGGGTGGAACGCTAGACCCTGTATCCAATTATCATGACCCACTAAAGTCATGATCGGGTTTTCGGTATTGCTGGACGCCCATACCAAAATCAGATTATCTCTGCCGGCCGATGCGAAACAGAGATCCGTGCGCGCCAGCTCTGGGTACTGCTTGGCGATGAAGCGATGGGAACTCTGAGGTGCGAAGCGGCAACATTCGATGACATGTCTATGACCGGCATATTTCCGTAGTCCACTATCACTATTGTCACCCCACTTGCTCAGCATGACTACCCGATCACTACCGGCACTGAGAATGTGTTGGAACTCCCCTTGCTTATTCTGAGTAGCATCAACAGTGCGGACCCAATCAGAGTGATATCGTAACACATCCACGAGGAAGCCGGTGCTCAGCTCCCAGACTCGAACGGTCTTGTCACGAGAAGCTGACAGCACGTATTCTTTATTTGTGGGGCCCAAAACAGTAGTAGTCACGGCTGACACCGAATGATCGTGGCCAAGCATTGTCCGCACGTTCGCGAACTGTTTATCTGGGGCCCAGGCTTTTACACTGAGGTCAGCGGAAGCAGAGACCAAGGTCCCCGAAATTGGGGAAAATACCACCCCTTGCACACCGCGGGTATGTGCCATTATTGTGCGCTCGATCTCGCCTTGCTCATAGTCCCAGATTTTGATACTTCCATCCTCACATCCTGATGCAACCAGGGAGTACTTCGGATGGAACTCTACGCAGGGGATGCGTCCCCTATGTCCTTCAAGCACAAACTTTGGTGGGAACTTTGGTAGGTAACTGGCCAAAGGATCATGTTCAGTGTGCTGACCGGCGGGTGCCGGTGCGTTCACAGAGCCACGGCTGGCCTTCAATTCCGCTTGCAGTTGCGCGTTCATTTGCTCCAGCTCGAGGATCTTCTTCTGCAATCGCACCAATGCCGCCCATTTCCGTTCGAGAATCGTGGCGTCGGTTTTTTCGGGCGCACTAACGCTCAAAGTTTCGCTCACCTGCGCAATCAACGCGGCGTGTGCGTGCTGGGCTCGGAGATAGCCCACAATCGACTCATGAAGCTCACCACGTTGCGAGTCAGTGAGAAAAGAAACCATTCAGAGTGCGGCAAAATAAACTTCCGCCTGGAGGAACGCGGAACCCGAAGCTAACCGACTGCTGCGGAGATGTGGGGAGAGACTTCAGTGTGCAGGTGTTGTGGATCACTGGGCAAGGTATAAACAACGGGCACAAGCTGGGTTGAATTCTACCAAGGCTATGTAGGGGGCTTTGTGGAGCGGCGGACCATGTAGAGAGTGTGATGATGGGGCTGGGGGTCAACATCGATGGTAGTGGATTCCAGGGTACAATTTAGGGGTGCGTGTGAGCGGGCTCCAAGATAAGGAGAAAATGGGCAGCGACAAATGGGGGTCTAGTCAGTGACTAAGCCTCTTGAGGGCTTTGGGCTTGGTGTGAAAAGTTTTCATTATTGAGTGGGTCAGATGGTGTTGGGACCGAGGGCATGGGTCCACTCACTCGGTCTGGGTTGTGTGTCCGCTGCGAAATATTCAAGGCTACAACTGATCGCACTAGTGCACTTTATTTCGAGATGGCTGCTGCTGAACAGAAGAAGGCTATCGCCGCCAAGAAGGCCGCCGTCAAGGGCACCAACGGCCAGAAGAAGAACAAGTTCTATGCTTCGGCTACTTTCAACCGTCCCCGGACCTTGGCTTTGCCTCGCAAGCCGACCTATACCAACAAGGCCGTGGCTCACTACCCCCGCATGGACGAGTACAAGGTGATTATCAGCAACGTTAACTCCGAGGCTGCCACCCAGAAGATTGAGAGCTCCAACACCTTGGTCCTCCAGGTTCACATGAAGGCCAACAAGGACCTCATCAAGTACGCCGTCAAGAAGCTCTACAACGCTGATGTGCTTAAGGTGAACACCCTTGTCCGCCCTGACGGTACCAAGAAGGCCTACGTGCGTCTCACTGCTGACCACGACGCTCTGGACGTCGCCAGCCGCGCCGGTTTCCTGTAAGCTTTCCTAGTCTTAATTTATAAATTAACATGAAAATACAACCATTAATAGCATTCGTGGCCGGAGCCATTGTGGGCATGCCCCATGTTATTGGAAATCGGTGCATAATGCTGTATTAAATTCGGTTAATAAAGCATTGACTAATTTTCCTCAATTACAGTGCAGTACAGTGCATAAGTTGACAATCAGTTGTTCAAGGTCGTGAGGGGGAGAAGACAGCCTTGGGAGAAGCATGTGTGGGTAAAATAAGACTCCCATGGGGTCCCATTAACAACCCCGACCACCCGTGAATATGGCTCCAGTGCCAGACGTGGCGTATTTCCAGGTACTCTATACGCCACAGTTGACACAAAGACGTAAAAAATGGTACGATGGAAAGTGCATTTTCAGCCATATTGGCAATAAGATGAAATTGATTGACGAGGATGGCCGGCTCATTGCTGAGGAACTGTGGAACCCCGACGGGGCCACTCTTCCCGAGGTTGGGTCTCAGATCCAGTTCGAGCGCTTTATTGTGGAGCTAGACAGCTTAATGAGGGTCAAAGTGGTCAATGACACGTCCAAGACGCCGACTATCCCTCCCACAAATTCGGAGGGACCCACCTCGGCTCCTGACCCACCCTTGAAGCCTCACTTGGAACCATTGATGGCCACGGGTCGGTCCAACAGTGCGCAATTGAGATCTTCGGCATCTCACAAGCGCAAGGAGCCTACCTTGGGGATCCGCCCCACTCTGAAATCATCAGCCATATTGCCAAATACGTCGGGGCCACCCACGGTGGAAGTCATCAGTCCCAAGTCTTCGCGAGCACCCGAACTTCCCCGAGTCGTTCTTCCCGACATGGGGCCTTCGCTGGACGAAGTACTACTGAGCGTTGGCCGGACCAAGCCAATGGGTATCGAGGAATCTATCCGGGAAGCTGGTCCTTCTCGTGAAATGAAAAGACGGAAATATGCGCCGTGGGGGGACCCGACGCAACTCGATAATGCGGTGACGGATCAGGCCACTAATGCTATGGAGCTGAATCTCGACGACTCTGACATTCTAGATTTGAGTCTTTCTGAGCCCGTGGCTAACGAGGCCAAGCCAGATCCAATATGCAGCCGTGATCTCCAGGCTCCTGAGGGAGCCCCTACCGAGGATTTAGTGATCAACTCGAGCCCCATTGACGAGAGCGAACATCTCCGTGAATACGTCACGCTAGATGATGAGGATCTCACATGGGAGACCACCCTGTCGCCTCCACAATCCTACGAGCTGGACTCGGATCTGGAGTCAGAAATTGACATTGTGGAAACGGCTGCGGCGTCGCAGCGGAGATCCCTTTTTGAAGATCTGCCAGATGACGCCCCACAGCAGGGGCCGTGGACGAAAGAGGCGTATCTCTTGTTCTCTTGGCACCCGCCAGTTGTCAAGCCCGAACAACCTTAAATCGGTAATCTGTTTCTCACTCTAATATGACATGTGTAATCATCACATTATTTCCCTGAATATGTTTATCCATATGTATTGAAAGTTTGCGTGAAATGTTCGTTATCAAGTCGTGTGTGCAACAGTTTGTTGTGCATCTACAACATGTAGTAGATGCAATTCATATAGATGTATCATACATATATCTACATCCACTCATGCAAAGTCGCATTAATTTATTTTATTTTCTCTAATTTATTTACACTTATGAACCCATTTATTTCTTTACAGGCACTCATATACACAACTCGCAGGTGACTTGTCATGGTGGGCATCATCCTTGGCAATGCATGACAGCCAAAGTGTCATTTATTTTTCCGCACGATAGTTACGATACGATACCCTGGTACGATTGCCCGACTATGGGTGCCAATGCGAGATGTGCTGTCGGGGCTAGGAAACCGGCTCGGTCGGTACTGTACATATTATTATGGTCGGGACGCTCTATGTAGCCCGCCACGGACTTAGAGCCAATGCCGACCCCCCGCCTACGGGAATCGACAGCGATCCCTCTCTAACTGATGAGGGCCGCGTGCAGGCCGAGGAATTGGCTGCCTTTGTCAGTGCGACTGCCAGCCAAAAGGGGAAGCCCATCACGGCCATCTACAGCTCGCCCTTCTACCGCTGTGTCGAGACGGCGACGCCAGTGAGTCGCAAACTGGGCGTGCCGATATTCATCGAGCGCGGCCTCAGTGAGCATTACCTCCCGACGCGGCGCACCAAGCCGGTCCCGTTGACAGCGGCCATGAGTAAGGAGCGCTTCTTTCCCGACGTTGACACGTCGTACCAGTCCCAGGTTCCCGTGAGCACCGCGGGAGAAACCCGGGAAGAGCTTCGAGAGCGCGTGACCAAGGCGTTGTCGGTGGTTTTGCAGCACGCCGAGGATCACGGCCACGAAAACATTCTGGTGCTCACCCACGCTGCCATCAAAATCATCATTGCCAGGGTGCTGACGGGCGAGACCGTGAGGGCCGGAACCTGCTCTCTGGACCAGATGGAGCGGGCCGAACCCAACGGCAGCCACGAATGGCGTCTCACGGTTGGCGGCGACACCCACTTTCTCAGCGGCGGCGAGCAGATGCACTGGTCCTTCGACATGGCCGTGGAGGCCGGATCGGCGGCCGACGAGGCGCTGCGGGCCAGCACAAAGAGCCTTCCTCGTGCGACCCCCGTCGAGGAGAACCAGTCGGAGCCCGAAAAGGCTAAGTTCCTTGTGTCGTTAGACACCTCCGGGCTGGCTGCCGAGGACCAGCCGGCCACCCTGGATCCCGAACAGATGCATTTCGTCAACATGGACACGGCCCGGCCGCTGATCCAGCTCGGCGATAAAGTCTACGAGGGCGAATGGCAGAGTGTAGTTGGCACTGAGGTCTACACTTCGCCGGAGGGACAGCCGGTGGGCAGTGCCCGAACGCGGATCAAGCTCAGGAGAGCCGAAACCGAGCAACCGCCGCGCGACCGCCGGCCGCTGCTCGAGCGGCTGCAGTGACCGACCTACTTTGCTGGCCCGGGTCCAACCCAAGTTTCGGGTGGTACATTCAAACACATTGCATTTTAGCATTCCATGTTGCCCACTGAGTACACTGGGACCCTCTGCAGATCCGTAAGTTTATCACGGCTGCATTCCATATATTATGCTCGTAGATTCAGTTGAGTTATATACAATGTATGCAGTAGGCCGGGCCTCCGGAATCGATCGTCTATAGTCCCCGTTTCTCGGCCTCTTTGGCGAGATGGAACAGTACGCGCATGCCGGCCCGGAACTCCCGGCGCTTGCGCGTCATGTGAATCCGCCACTTTGCCTTGCTCGGCCGCTCATGGAACCGCTGCAGGTTCTTGACTTCCCGCACCTTGTTGATCTTGTTCATCTGGCCGAGCTGGCCCACCATGCGAGGCAAGTCCTCCGGCTTGTGCACAGCTACCGACCGACCAGCATACACGCCGGTGCGCGGCGGCGGTACGAAGTTTGCTGGTATCCTCGACATCCCGCCATAGTACGGAGATTGGGGTCCGGGACCAGACCGCGATCGTGACACCGGAAAATCCAGTAGATCCTTAAGAATACCCGTAGTGCTGCTTCGTGATGAGCTGTACATGCGACCACTGCCCAGCGCCGAGGCCCTTGGCCCGATCCAGGAGCGCAAAAGATTCATAGTTTTAGTATGTTGATGAGGCAAAGGGGAGGTGGTGGTGGTGGATAAGGTGAAATTATTCATCTGCCCTGGTAACTTTCCACTTGAATTGGACTGCCTATATATGTATATATGTATATATACCCATAAACACACAGAGGTACGGAAGCCAACTCCCGTCAAGAGCTTACACATATGAACAAAGTAACGTAAATAAATAAATATTGTAGCTGAAAGGTCATTGGGAGTGATAGGGTGGCGACTGGGTCCTGACAAAGGATCCCGCGCTGATTGGCAGCCGGTTCCCGATCTATTTCCCCCCTTTCAGCGACAGAATTAGATGCACACGACTACCCTCGTCAAGCCCGGCATCACTCAGGGTTTGCGAGTCGTCGATGTGCTTGCCGCCAAACACTAGCCGCTGCTGCTCGGGCGGAATCGCCTCTTTTTCCGCCACAAGCTTTTTGATCTGCAGAATGTTGCTCCCGGGCTCCACGTTCACCTCAATTTCGCGGCCAGCCAACGTCACCACGATCAGCTTCATTGACTTATTGTTGGGTCCGTTAATCCACGCCAAAAAGGATTGGCCAGTGATGAGGATAGTAGTGCTATCTTGGTAAGCGCCAGGATAGCGTTATACTGTCCTGTGATGGCGCTGTATAGGCATTATATATACCTAGTGGGCCATGACAGAGCGTTCCTTAGGGGTGACAGAGCACTGTCGGGAGGGCAGGTCTGTCACTCTGGCCGCCCATACGTACGTGGGTGCAATGCTTACGTGGGTTGGGACTTTAGTGTTGGCCATCCAGCTCCATTCCATCTGAGCGATGGGGGGAGAGGATGGGCGGCTGACCCGCTAGCCATCTAGGCAAAAGAAGAGTGCAATAATAGACAGAGAAAGACCAATTGCACCCCTAGGATCTCCCTAGGGGGGCGGAATTGTCGTAAGGTCACCATCCTGGCCGAGGATCCTCGGTTCCGACGGCAATTGCAACCTCCTCATTTTCATGCCAATTTCCTGCGCCAGTAAGGCGGAATGTTATGGTTACGGACTTCACCGGGTAGCGCAAAGACGAGTTCCGGGGCCATTGCTGGGGTCTCGGAACTTGGCCGTTGATCATCTGATGCAGCAGGTGGCATAGAGATGGGTTTTATGCCATAATGATGAGGTTCACTTACCCATGGGCAAGAGGTTTACCCTACCCAGCAGTAATCATCCATCTCCATTCACGCACACCCGATACCCATTCTACCACTAATCTTAAGGAGCATGGCGTCTCAGTCTGTGCTCAAACGCGTGCAAAGCGGGTTTTCCCGGCTGAAGTTTGTGGTGCAGATGGAGTTTATACCCGCTCCCATCCTCACCCCCGTCGAGCTTCTGTGTTTGCAGATCATCGTGACAATTTTGCTGGCGGCGATTGCGTATGCCATCTACACATCGGTCTCCAGGATCTCCTCTATTTATTCCGCATAACCGAGTCTTTTTTGCGCCCAACCCAATCACTATTTAATCATCGCCACGGACTCCACTTATTATCCATCATGCGTCCCGCATCGGCAGAGGCCTTTCTCTTTTCGCTTACTCATGACCGGGCGGCGAATGTCGGCCACCGAGCTCGGCAAGGCCCGCTACATGATGATCGGAACAAGATTGTCGGCCGTGAATAGACCCTCAGTGCGACCTTGACAGTTTAGATCATTGTATGATAATAATATAATGAGGATTTTCTCTAGTACTTGTCACGTCTGCATCTCATCCATTGCTAGGTTCGACAAGCACGGCCTATTGGCGGTACATAACAAAATTCTAACACTAATAACCGCCAGGCGCGTAGAGCACACTGGCACTAACCATGGGAAGTCTGTACAATGTAACAAGTATATAGAAATTGGATTAGATCCGAATGCATTTTATGATCGCCTTAGTTGATTTGGGGTTTGGCCGCCCGAGACGGGAGTGGGGGGATGTCGTTCAGCGAACGCCGACGGTGGTAATCTCGGGACGCGCGGCGACTACCAGCATTGGTCTCCTCACTCTCGCCCGGAATGGGGCCATACTGGTCGCCCGCGTCGATGATACTGAATTTCTCAACTGGGTGACCGGCGCCGTTTTCATTGTCGCTTGAATCATTAGAGGGGTGATCGGTTACGTCCGTGAACCGGCCGTACCCCCGGGCCGTGCGGCGCGGTGGATGCTGGCGATCATGGCTATTGAGGAACATATGCACGCGCTGCTGAATGGTGTTGCTGGGTTTGAAAGTATCCAGCTCACCGGCCGTGGCCGTTGTCACCGTCTGACCGAAACTCGGGTGTTTCAAACGCGGCTTCGTCCTTTCTAGACCCGCGAGTGAGTCGGACGCCAAGTCTATTGACTGCCTCCCCGAGGGACTGGTGGCTGCCCGCGTGAACTTCTTGGGCACCATGGGTTTCCCCGACTTTCCTGCCATGTTTATTGGTTTAACTACTGGCTTGGGAGGGAGAGGGGAACTGCCGCCAATCACTGAACTAGAGATGGGGACGGGAGTCGCGCTTGGTACAGGGACAGTCATATTGTTAACGACAGGGGCTGCGCCCACAGTTGCCATACCACCCTCACCATTAACGGTTGGTTTATCCGTTTTGGCGATTTCTGGCAGCGACTTAGAGTGAGCGAGACCATCGGACTTGACTGGCTTGGGGCTTAGCGGCTTGGCAGGTTTAGCCGGTCGTGGCGAGGACAGTCCCGGGGGAACGCCGGACTTAGTCTCTAGGTTCATTACAGGCTTCAGTGGGCGGGCTGGCTTCGCCGGCTTAACGCCAACGGCGACGGGCCGAGACCCTGCTACGCCCGCCTCAGGAATTGGTGGGTCTGCATTGTTGAGCTTTCCCTCGAAGTTATCCTCCCTGTCAGTATCCAGACTCTCCTCATCTAGCCCATGGGAGTCCTCCAGGTCGCCACTATCCTCGAAATCGAATCCGCCGTCGTCGAGAACTTTGCCATATGTCGACGTAGGTCTGACAGCGGCTGAAGCGTCGTCATAGTCGTCATCGTCATCGTCATCTTCGTCGTCGTCATATTCGTATTCGGCGTACTTACTGTCGCGTTTATTATACTCTTTGCTGCCGGGTTTGGACGAGTGGAACAAAGGTACTGGTGGCTTCCGGTGATGCGATAGATGCAGGTACCCGCCCTGATCCTCCGAAGCTCGCAATGTGCGCAGAAAGTCTACGCTGCTCAGGTTGCTGTTCTGAGGTTTGCTGTCCATGATCACCGTGGACGATCGATCCGAGATGCCGTTGAGGATCTGCTTTAGCCGCATCGCCTCCGCACTCACAGGGGGCTCGGGCTCGTCGCTGCTGTCCCGCTCTGGGCTGCTCGACGGGCTGCGATTCACGTTATGGCTTCCAACGTTGCTGCGATTAGTCTGACGGCCTCGATTCTCTGGCTCCACCTTAGTGTCATCGAAGTTGATCAAACTGGGAGATGCAAGCGAGGGCTTCGGGTTAGCAGGGACTATGCTGGATTTTGGCGCTGAGGACGCGGCGCTCCCCGGAGTACTGGTGGCCTGGCTCGGAACGCTGGTGGCCTGGCTCGGAACGCTGGTGCCCGCCTGAGGAAGCCGGTCCAGCTCTTCCAAGCTAGGATACCGCAGGCTGATCTCGCTCAGCGGACTCACGCTGCGCTCAGGGCTGGCCGGCGTGGGCATGGGAGAGGTGAGCAGCACACCCGGCACGGGCACCTGTCCCGGCGCTGGCAAATTCCCCGGTTGGGGCCGGTAGTGCGGCACGCCCGGCACAAACTTCTGCTGGTTTTGTTGCTGGTTCTGTTGTTGCTGAAGCTGCAGTTGCTGCTGCTGCGCCGCAGGCTGGCCTTGGGCGATGGCCGGGGGCTGCGGGGGCACGGGTAGACCTTGGGTGGTCCGGTATGGCGGCGGTACCATCTGGGCTAGTCCCGGCTGGTTCACCATTCCCTGCACCGGCAGAGCAATGCTGGGTGGCGGCGCCACCCCCGGAACATTGCCGGGCACGGGGGCCGGTCCCAGGTTGCGGTATATGTCGGTGATAGGGGTCTCAACCCGGCGCATGGAGCAGATCTCCTGCATGACCTGGAAGACGTTGGGGCGCATGCGGGGATTCGGCTGCAGCAGCACGCGAATCATGTTGCGCAAACGGTCCGAATAGGCTGGGCGCGCCGGGATCGTGAACGAACCCGACAAAATGAGTTGCTGAAACTGCTCCAGGGTCTGGTTCGGGCGTTCGAACGGGGTGGTGTAGTAGCACAGCTTGTACAGGAAGATCCCCAGCGCCCAGATGTCAGACTTCTCGTCGATGGGGTGGCCCCTTGACACATCAATCATCTCCGGCGCGCGGTATTGCACGGTGGTGTGGTGCTGGATGTCGTCCTCGAGAATCTTGAGCTCCTGCGGCGTTTTGGCCGGGCGAAGCACCGGGGACACCGAGCCGAAGTCGCAGAGCTTGAACTCGCCGTCACCAGTAATCAGCACGTTTTCGATTTTGAGGTCCCGGTGTAGCAAGGGCGGCAATAAATAGTGCATGTGAGCCAGCCCCAAGGTGATGTCGTACATGATCTTGAGGATCTCGTGTTCGCGGAGCTGGTCACGCAGCCGAGTGTTCATGAAGTCGATGAGGCCGCCACGTTCGCAGTACTCCATGAGCATGAACACCTCGTACTGACCGGGGGGACCGGCGTTGATCTGGGAGGCGTTCATGCGCTCGGCGTGGCTGTCGAAATACTGCACGATGTTGGAGGCCCCTTTCAATCGCTGCATAGCATCGACCTCGGCCCGAAGAAGATTCAGGTACGCCTTGTCGGGCACCTGCACGCGCTTGAGGCAGGTGATTTCCTGGCCCGGGATAGGCGGCGTGGCTCGCACCGTGTACACATGGGCGAACCCGCCCTCGCCGATGAAATCTACGATCTCAACCTCGTGCGAGCCCACCGTCAGCTTCGTGCCGGCAGGATAGGCCGTGGGGGGCGGAACTGGCATGGTCAATGGGGAGATTGGCTCGTTGGAGCAGGTGTGCTGAGGGATGGGACCGGTGTGGGCTGGGGTGGACCCGTGTGTCTGGGGTGTATAGGGTAGCCGGGGTAGTGTAGTGATAGTGCTAGCTGGTAATCTCAGCCCGTGGACGATGGCGGTGCGCTTGGTTCTAGGGCACGCGGTAGGTGTGTGTCTATCAATAAATAAATATTCCTTACCAAGTCTGATACGAATTAGAGACGCGGGCGACGGATGCATATGGTAAATCTATAGGAGAAAACCCAGGAAAAAAACCAATGCTAACCACCGCAAGCAGATTTCCGCCAGAAATGACTAGCGGAGAGTTTCTAGCCATCTTGTAGAGGATGGTGGGGCGTGTTTACATATATGGACGGATGGTACCGACAGGCCAACGATAACACACCGTGACACAAAACATCAGCAATGCAAACAGCACAACGCCAGTCAAGGAATACCAAGAGTGCGTTACCAAGAATGCCAAAGCATTGTACAGCGATATATTGCCAATACACGGTGCAGGCGTAGTCCTGTCAATTTGGATCGAAGTAACTCCGGATCTTGGCACCCACTGCTCGGTCAGTATAATTTGCCTCCGGTTATGCGTGCACAGCATGAATTTGCACCAGCAAATGCATGCAACTGGCTCATATGGACTTCAATAAACTTTCAATCCACAGTCGGCATTGGGAAGACAAGAACCTTTTAAAGCCAGCAATGACGGTACTGAAGGCAACCACCGCTGTAGAAAGCAGTCCCATCAGAACTACCCGCAAGAACTGTCTGAAAAAGCGCCTACAGCTTGCTGGCGTCCAAGCCAACTCGTTTGGCGGTGGCGTGCACCCTGTCGAGCCCGTCTTCAGGTAACGACTGGTACCGGGCCAACAGCTCAGTATACTGGCGCTGGTGCTTAACGAACTCGGCGATCTCCGTCAGATCCTCATCGCGTAGCTGGTCCAGCCCCCACGACCCTACCAACTCGTGGTTGAACGGCGTGGGCTTGATCTCCGCTGGCGGGTGGCTCGCCGCGGCGCCACTGCGCTGGGCTAGTTTCTGGCGGGCCTCCTCGGTACGTCGGAGCACAGCCATCTGCGCCTTGCTCGCGAACTCGTGGTGCCGGGCGAGCTCCTTCAACAGCGGTTTCAAACGCAGGCTCATCGGTTTTAATTAATGGGATGAAATCTTAGGGTTCGCGAGTTCCCCGGAATGAGGTATGAGATAAACACCGAGATGCCGGGGCAGGTGACTGGAGACCAGCTTCAGCCAGAATTGGAACCAGCAGCTAAATCTAAGTATAATTTTCGAATCGAAATAGCTGGCCTCATGTGTGGACCAACATTCACATATCTTGAGGGCTGCTGATTTGTTCCATGATTGTCAGTGGATAGATAAGAGGGTTGGATGGTGGAGCCCCAGTTCACCCGTGGATTAATACAAACAACTGGCGGTACTACCACGGAAAAGCAGCGCCATTGTAGTCAGACCCCAGCTTCAGCACGGAGCCACGGCAATTCCCCCGACCACGTCCCCCATCGCATAAACATGGCTATTTTCCTGATTCGGATTTATGCTTGACGGTACCCTAACCATCTGGCCCTGCACCGTGTGTGAGCTGCACCGGGTGTGGACCAATGAGTTCTACTCATCACCGCTCGCGCCCAAACCCCCCGGCCTCTGGTGCCAGGCAGGGCCTCTAAACCCAGCACCACCAATTCTTTTCACCAACCCACTCTGTGGAATTATACACAGTACCTACCTTGATTTAGAAATATGTTGCGCAGCGCCTCTCGCATCTCGTCCGTTGCCCGCCAGCACGTGCGCCAGCTCCACCTCGACGGCTATGGTGGTCGTCACGAGGTGACGCTTATCCCCGGTGATGGTATCGGTGCCTCTGTGGCTCAGTCCGTCAAGGATGTGTTTAAGGCCCAGGGCGTTCCCGTGGACTTTGAGGAGATCAATGTCACCGGTCTCACCGACAAGGCGGCCCCTCCCGAGGAGTACTTTCAGGCGATCCGCTCGCTTAAGCGGACCAAGGTTGGCTTGAAGGGCATTCTGTACACCCCCGTGGTGCGCACTGGTCACCCTAGTTTCAACGTTCAGCTTCGTAAAGATCTTGACATCTTCGCGTCGGTGTCGCTGTTCAAGAGCTTGCCCGGCGTCGAGACGCGTCAGAACGACGTGGACTTCGTGGTGATCCGCGAGAACACCGAGGGTGAGTACTCCGGTCTGGAGACCCGCCCCGTGCCCGGAGTGGTGGAGTCGCTGAAGATTACCTCCGAGCCTGTGGTTGAGCGGTTGGCCCGCTTTGCCTTCGATTTCGCCCGCGCCAACGGCCTTACCAAGGTCACCGCCGTGCACAAGGCCAACATCATGAAGAAGGGTGACGGTCTGTTCCGTAACACGATCACCCGTGTCGGTCAGGAGCTGTACCCGGACATTGCCACTGAGTCGGTGATCGTCGACAACTGTGCCATGCAGGCGGTCAGCAACTCCCAGCAGTACCAGGTGCTGGTGACCCCCAACCTGTACGGTAACATTCTGTCCAACATCGGCGCCGGTCTCGTCGGTGGCCCAGGTGTGGTCCCTGGTGTCAGCATCGGCCGCGAACACGCCGTCTTTGAGCCGGGTTCGCGTCACGTTGGTTTGGACATCGAGAACAAGCACATCGCCAACCCCACCGCCCTGCTGCTGTCCAGTGCTATGATGCTCCGTCACATCGGTCTCGACAAGGACGCCTCTGCCATTTCCGACGCTGTTCACAGTGTGCTGGCCGAGAAGAAGGTGGCCACGCCGGACATTGGCGGCAACAGCTCCACCGAGGAGTTCACGAGGGCCGTGCTCGACAAGCTGGAGCTGACCAACTAAAACCTGCCGTTTGGAACGGAACGCAATATATGTAGACATGACCCACCTTTGGATAAAAAAAGACATAGCATCTGATAGACAGTAATTTACCAGATACAGATCAGTGCCAACTCGATGGGTGGCCTTCTCCAATCCCTCGTAACTCTCTCGATAATGGTGCATGCATTAGTGTGTAACCTTTCAGAATTTAGTGGCCAGGGTTTATGAAGCAGCATTTATTACTTGTTAGTCGGCCACCCCGTTCTCGTGGTCACTGACCAGCAATTCTTGTTGACATTCAGCTTTTGTGACATTTGGGAGGCTGCATTTATGCCATTTGGGAGGCTGCATTGGTGGGGTGAGGCTGCATTTGTGGGCGTTGGGCAACAACGGCTGGTGGATAGCCTGGGGTAAGGTACTGGGGGAGTAGTTCCCCAGCCGGCCGACCAGGAGAAGCGTTGGACTGTCGGCAATTGTTCAGTGGTGTGAGACGATGCCCGAAACGGACGAACAGTCGCCGCTGCTACCTGTGCTGGAGCAGCTGCATATAAACTTCCATGCTTTTCGCCAGGCAATTGAGAGTGGCCTGGCCCCGCTGAAGGCGAGGGCCCGGGACCCCGCCTTCTTGGCCCAGGCCAGCGCCGAGGAGCTGGAGGGGACCGCGCTCGCCATTGGAGACCTGCAAACAGAGATTCGGCAGTACAAAGAGACCCATCTGCGTTTGGTCTCGCTGTTGAAGCTGCGGTTGACCACTGTGGTCGAGGACAGGCCCACGCTGAACGCCCAACTCCTGGTGCTGACAGCGGCATATTTGGGCGAGCGCGGCTACGACCGGGCCCTGACCCGGCTGCTGAAGCTCAACCCCGAGCTTCGCGACTTCATCGACCTCGACCTCATCATCGAGGAGGTCCGGCTCGTCACGGCCGTGCGCAACGGCGACCTGGATGAGGCCATCCAGTGGTGCCACGATCACCGCAGCTCGCTGAAAAAGTGTGACCCGTCCCTGCAGTTCGAACTGCAGAAGCAAAAGTTCAACCAGGTCGGGGCCCGTGACGTGGGGCTGGCCCTGGAGTACGGCCGCACTGCGTTTAAAAAGGTTAGCCCCGTCCACTACCCGGAGATCAGCTGCGAGGTTCGTCTGCTATACCGCAACGAGGACCTGGCCACGGAGACGAGCAATGGCAAGGCCGATCCTTATACCTCGGCCTTGGACGGCGTAAAGGACGGCATTATCCGGGAGCGGCAAGCCAGCCCGGCCAACCCCGGGACTCAATGCTCCCAGACCATGGAGAAGTTGAGCTGGCGGCTGCGGCGCACGATGCGCCAGGTCTACCAGCGCCCTGCCCGCAATATGCTGATTAACCACGCCCTGCTGGGGCTGGCGGCCATCAAGACCCGGCGATGCGCGTCCAGTGTCAATAACGAAGCCCCGTTCACGAGACTGGAGCATCAAGATGATCCGGTCTTCCAGATCAAGGAACTTAACGAGACCTCGTGTCCCGCCTGCAACCCGGACTACATAGAGCTGGCCCGCTCGGTGCCGGTGGCCCACCATACCTATAGTAAACTCGACTCTGACCTGTTTGTGTTTCCCAAAAGCAACATTCTCATGGGCCAATCCGTGATCGACCGCTTCATCAAGAAGGAGAAGGACGGCAAGTCTGAGGAAGACTGTGTGCTAACGGATCCCCACAATTTGGAACCCGTGAAATGGAAGGATCTGCTCAAGGCATACGCCCTTTAGGGCTCGTGCATACATTTTATTTATAATAAACCGTGACAATTTGCAACTTCCTTCACCAAAGCTTCCTATCAACGTCACCCCCAGATCATCCAAAACTATTTCATTTTGTCAACAGTTCGTCGGCTTATTCTCGACTTACATGCTATATTAAACCTATCGAATCAAGGTTCGTCATCGTCACTGTCATTTTTGTTCTCTTGATTCTTTTTGCCCTTGTTGTCCTTTGTGTCCTTTGTGTCCTTGCTTTCATTATTGCCCTGGCCGGTTTTCTTAATTGGATTATCTCTCACCCACAAGTGCATTCTTGCTGCTCGTTGCGATTGTTTCTTGCTGGTGTGCGCCCCGCCCTTACTTGTCAATTGGTGCGAATAATTCGGGAACATCTCCCACGGGAACTGTCCGCTCCTCTCTAACTTGTACCCCGCGGACCGGGCCAGTTGCTTGGGGCGCCACGACGCGTAGGGCTCCCCCTCAAAGAGCGTCACTACCACCTTGGGGATATCACATTCGGCACACTGCTGAAAAAACTTGAGTAGCAACTGTTGGTGCTGACGGATATTGCGGTCTTGATCCGCCATGGAGTTGCCCAGATGAGGAAAATTGAACAGGGCCATGCCAATATCGGCACTCTGGAATATAGCAGACTTCTGCCGCTGGAGAGCAAGTTTAGTGGCGTCCACCCCTGTGAGGATAGGCACTTCCAGCTGATCCAGCAGCCGAAGATTGGCAGGAGCCGAGTCGGGATACTTGTGCTCGAGTTCCTCTCGCGTATCCAAACTCGAGGCTACCAGCGGCAAATTGGGGAATTTTTCCGCCACACTTACAGCAAAGCTGAAGTCGCCCTCGCCGACCAGCAGCAAGGACTTATCCGTATAATCCTGCAGTGCAATGGCAAAGGGAAGCCAAGCATCCTTGCTGGGGCGTTGCTGAGATCGCGTCCGAGCGGCCTGTGCCGCTTTCTGCTCAATCTTCAACTTCGATGCATGCTGCGATTTGCGGTCTTGTTGTTGCTGATGCTTGTTTTGGAGTTGATAATTGGCCAAAGCCGCCTTGAGTTTTCTTGCCATAGTGTGATAACTTAAATTTATTCAAGGGTAGGGAATCGATCCTATATGACGATCCGTTACAGCATCGGATTGGTTCCCAAGTCCTAAAACATTACCGTAGAATCATCAGAGATAATCTTTAAAAACAGTAAAGCTGGTCATAAGCTTGTAAGCAGGCGTTCAGTGATTGTCCGTGAACTATTGATCCTCCTCAGGATTGGAGGCGGGCCCTATGGTATCTGTATGGCTTACGGTACATGCGGTACAACTAAATACCAGTAGGTCAACATAATGGACAGAAAACCACTGGGGATAGGTGGACCAAGGAATCGAAAATCATAATGGGCCATCTTCCCCATCCCAAATCCATTAACTTGCGGTTTTTCCCATATTTTGGGGATTATCGTTCTTCAAGTGCAGGCATTACGCAAGTCGTATCAACGCTTGACCTGTTGGGAAGATTGGGGTGATGCACAGTGGGCTGGAGCAGGGCCACAGGTTGTGCCCTACAAACGATAAACGAGATAACCACCATCTATATAAATTGACGACATTGGCAAGTCGCAGCAGCAAAGTACCACCGAATTAAGCCTGTTTCTACCGAATATAACTGGCGCACCATGTCAAAAAGCATCTTTGACCAGATGGAGGCGATGATTCTCTCTCGCCAGAAGCAGATCTACGAGACTCTCGGCGAACTCGACGGCAAGCCCTTTCTCATTGACCGCTACGAGCGGGCCAACAATTCTGGATACGGTATCACTGCCGTGATCGAGGACGGCAATGTCATCGAGCGTGGCGCCGCCAATATTTCTGTGGTGTACGGCAAAGTCCCCGAACAGGGATTCCGTCAGATGCACGAAAACCATCCCGATCTAAAGTGGAGTGGCCAGCCGATCCCATTCCGTGTGTGCGGCCTGTCTCTGATCATGCATCCCCACAATCCAATGGCCCCGACCATCCATCTCAACTATCGGTACTTTGAGACCGAGAACGAAAAGGGCGAGCCAATGGCGGCGTGGTTCGGAGGTGGCAGCGACCTCACGCCTACGTACCTGTTTAAGGAAGACGCCGTGTTTTTCCACGAGATGCTCAAGCAGGTTTGCGATAAGTATGATCCCCAGTTCTACCCCGACTACAAGGCGTGGTGTGACCGGTACTTTGTGAACCATCACCGCCAGGAGGCCCGTGGTATCGGTGGTATTTTCTTCGACGATGTGAGCCACAAGGACTCGCAGGACATGGTGAACTTTGCCACGGATGCCCTGGACTCGTTCCTACCCACTTACACGGCGATTCTGCGCCAGCGCAAGGACATGCCCTACACCCCGGAACAGAAGGAGTTCCAGGCCTGGCGCCGGGGCCGCTACGTCGAGTTCAATTTGGTTCACGACCGCGGCACCTCTTTCGGTTTGGCAACGCCGGGATCGCGGGTTGAGAGCATTCTATGCTCGATGCCCCGATTTGCTCAGTGGAAGTATAACTATGAGCCCCCTGCGGGCACCCCGGAGGCCGAGCTCATGAGTGTATTGCGACAGCCCCAGGATTGGGCGGCGCAAAGCCAGAACCTCTACAAGGTCCCCAAATGAGTGGTCTACATTCCCATGCTTTTTGCTGGTATGCAGATCAAGAACCTCCAAGGTAAGAAAATATGTACATAGTTTGGTCATCCACTCCACATCGTCATCTCTGCGAGTAAGCTGATATATAATAAATAAATTCAACATTTTTCCATCTTCTACACTGGGTTGTTGCAATCGGTTCATAGTGATCACAAAAAACAGTCATCCTTGCTCAATTGCCACCAAAAGATAAACTAGACAGTAGGCATAGCTCGTACAGCTGAGCCAATGGTAGGTGTAATCGCTTTCCTAGTCCTAATCGCTTGGATCTTTCATTTGCTCGGACTTCAGGAACAGCAGGTCAGGTTTAGGACAGCATTTGTTGACGGCATCGATGCCGTTCCGGTCATAAAACCGTTTGCAGCACTCGTAAAGTCGCTTGATCTCGTCACTGCATTTGGCCTCGTTGAAATTGTGCAGACGCAAACAAGCCTGAATTTGGCAAGCTTCCTGTTTACAGGGACTTACATCCTTCATAGTCGTATTCAATTAAGACATGGGATTGACTAGGGTGTGCCCACCACCACCACTACTGGTGGCAGCTAAACTCGGGCATTAAGGCCGCTCTCCGCTCGCACTATCTTACTCAGAAAAGGGTGGGCCTCTTAGATAAGGGGAGGAGGCTGAGTAAGTCCACACATAACACGGCAATACCGGGCGGCTCTATATGGGTCCAGACGCAACACGAGACCCGCACTACTTTTGAAGGGCGCCGCGGGTACGAGACGTTACCAACAATATCACGTATCATATTGAACCATGACGTAATAGTCAACAGCTGATCAGGTGATAACTGCCGCATATGCTGAGGTTCGCGAAAAATTGGTTTCTGGGCAAGTAGTTTTCCCTATACTGAACCAGGCACGCGAGTTTTATTCGGCGGTCACCTATAGGCTAAATTGACGAATTTGATTGGGCGTATAGAAGTGATGATTGATATGCTGTCCCTGGTGCTGATCCCACCTAAAACAATATAATTGTATTTTCTTCTCCCAATAACATACTCTTCTAAATGGATAGCACCCACCATGCAGGGGTTGCTGCGTCCTCATCACAACGCAAAAATGCGTCGTTGCTGCGTATCGCTGTAGCTAGAACCATCGGGGGCATGGGAGTGCAGTCGTTAGAGATCTCAGCGGACTCTGGCGTGGTCCCTTGCCCTTCCCAGAGCCGTGGATCCAACTAGCAAACAGAGTTGGGACACACATGTACGGTGTAACTTTCATTTAGACACGCAGAAGCAGTAATGCCCACAGACTAATTTTGTACTAGTAACTCTATTACTATTTAGGTGATGTATCGGTGGAAAACTCAGATAATCTCGGGTTGACAGTGCGATTGAGGGCCTCGGTTGTTCTTTACCAAGCCATGCATATGCACTGGTTGTGAGCGGTGGTTATCTTGCCAGGTCCACCTCCCCATCAATATATGTAAACAAACGCGAAATCTGGTAGTGCATGAGACTTACAAAACAAGGCGATTGGAATTTTTAATCATCGAATGCATGATATATTCTTACATATTTCCCGATTGCTTGCGTGATGCTCTGAATTTACCCTCCCATAAGCATCGTTGATGCCTCGAGTCTAGTCGCTGGGAAGACCTTCACAGGACCCTTGAAAAAGAAGGGTTTTGTTAGTCGGCCGTTAAAATCACCTCACGTGAGTCATAGTCAAGAAAAAAATTAAATATCCTGGAAGTTGTACAACATTCCCTACAGCGGATAAAACCTTCCCACGGCTACGTCATGATACGTCTTTACCCTCGCCCAATTTATCGCTGGGCTCACTACTATTTATTAGCCCAATCTCCACGCAATTCTCGGTTGCTTTCATCATCAATCAGACTATCAAGTCAATTTCACCAAACAACAATGAGCACTAGTTACAGCAAGAAGTTTAAGGCCTGCATTATTGGCAGCGGAAACTGGGGCACCGCCGTTGCTAAGCTCGTGGCTGAGAATGCCGGCGAGAAGAAGGAACTCTTCGAGCCTGAGGTGAACATGTGGGTCTACGAGGAGATGGTGAATGGCAAAAAGTTGACGGAGATTATCAACGAACAGCACGAGAACGTGCGATATCTTCCTGATATCAAGTTGCCTGTGAACCTGCGGGCCAACCCTGATCTGCGCGATACCGTCAAGGACGCTGATATCGTCGTCATCAACATTCCCCACCAGTTCCTTGGCAACATTGCTAAGCAGCTCAAGGGTATTGACTTCAGCCGCAAGTACGGTATCTCGTGTCTCAAGGGCCTCAACGTTGCCCCCCAGGGCCCTGAACTTCTCAGCGATGTCATCAACCGTGAGCTCGGTCTTCACTGCGGTGTGCTGAGTGGTGCTAACATTGCCAGCGAGGTTGCCAAGGAGAAGTGGTGTGAGACCACTGTGGCGTTCCCTCCCCACCCCAATTACCAGGAGGGTGATGCCGACGCCGTTTTGATGCGTGAGCTTTTCGAGCGTCCCTACTTCCACGTGCAGACCAGCGACGACACCGCTGGTGTCTCCATCGGCGGTGCTCTTAAGAACGTCGTGGCCATCGGTGCTGGCCTCGTCGAGGGTGCCGGCTGGGGTGACAACGCCAAGGCTGGTATCATGCGCCACGGTATTGTCGAGATGGTCAAGTTCGGCAAAAAGTTCTACCCATCCTTCCGACCCGAGACCATTTGCTATGAGTCTGCTGGTGTTGCTGATTTGATTACCACTTGCTCTGCTGGCCGTAACGTCAGGGTTGCGAGGGAGTCCATCCGTCAGAACAAGAGTATCCAGGATATCGAGAAGGAGCTTTTGAACGGTCAGAGCGCCCAGGGCGTCGTCACTGCCTACGAGGTGTATGAGCTTCTGAAGGAGCAGAACCTGCAGGCTGAATTTCCGCTCATGCAGGCCATCTATGATGTCATTGCAAACGGCATGCCGGTTGAGGAACTGGCTAACAAGCTGTTGGAGGCTCGCGACTTGAGCGGCCCGTAAACGAATAAGCTTACATGCATCGAAAGCCGCCTTGCTCACTCCACTGAGATACCCAGACAAAATTGCGAAGATCGGCGCAGTGAACACTATAGCACGCGTGCGAAAACATTACTCATATTATGATGCTACTTTTTAATGTTCCTTTTTTGATTAACAAAATCCTCCATAGAAGCATTCCTTAAGGGGATGCTCCATACATATAGACTTATATCATTGCAAACCGTTAGGTGGGTAACTCATATTAGAGAAGTCGATCTAGTGTGATTGGGAGGGTCGAGTGATACTATACTATACGCGGCTGTCGCCACACTTGAAAGTCGCTATTATCGCGGACTCATTTCAGGGTATTATCAACTATTATACGTATAAATAATTTGCAGAAATGGCAGTTGCAAAAGAGCTCATTCCTTCCGGTTCTGCTGCATGATTTTGGCCCGAATTTCGCTTAAGGGCTTGACCCCGAAACTGGCGATCTCGTGCTGCACCACCTTTTGCTCGGCTTTCCGGCTGTGATGCCGTTTTTGGCTGGCACTCTGTAATTTGTTGTTCTTCATTTCCGCAGCACTGCGGGGAATTGGTTCAGGATCAGTGGTCTCAGGTAGACTGGTGAGGAGACTGTCCATTTTTTGCCCGGCAAGGTTTGCCCGCTGCTTCTTGTTGTGTCTCTTCTGCGATGATTTGCTGATTTTGCCTGCGGCATGACCAATGCTATTGCGGATTGCTGGTTTTGACAGCTGTTTATTACCTGAGGAGTTAATCCAATTGAGTGATTTCATCACCCGATTGCTGGCTTCGCGCAGCTCCTCTGCGGTATACTTGACAGGCATGACGACAGATATTAGTTTTTCTGGCAATAAATTTCATATATGCACCCCCTACTCCAGGTCGTGCAAGCTTTAGGGTACGTGATATGGATATCATCATCACCATTTCCAAGCATTCCGCTCCCTCCATGGCAAGACTGCCATGGAAAAGACTAAACAAGAGAATGGAGACAGCGCACAGCTGGATGAGAAGGGCACTCCCAGCGACACTACCACACCATCCCCTGAGAATAAGAAATCCGCTGGAGTGATTCCAGATGAAAAGAACGAAGACGCCGCAGGTACCAAAGAGAAAGTTCAATCTAGTGGCACAGCAGAGAAAAAGGCGGAACAGTCGCCTAGGACATTAGATAAGACGGGCGCAAAGCCCACTGAAAGCGCAGATGCTAAGAAGAGCGATATGGCGCCAGAAACAGTGCGGTCGCTGTCTGATGCCAAGCCCGGGTCCGAGCCCAAGGAGAAGCGTGATGAAAAGCCTAATGAGACGCCTGCGACAGTCAACGACGACGCAGTCAAGAATGAGGGTTCCCCAGATCCTAGTAAGAGGAAACAAGGCGGAATTGAGCTGAAGCGGTCCTCGGTCAGTCCTGAACGCGAAGCCTACCAGAAGCTAAGGCAATCCCTAAAATCACTGGTGCATAAAAAGGTAAAACTCGACGCTGAACTCGAGAAGATCGAAGAAGATCTTAAGGAGAAGGAAGACATTTATCTACAGGAGGCTAGTGCTGGAAATGTAGCGAAAGGCTTTGATCAGTACACTAAAAGCAGCCAGAACCGCCGCAAGTCGGTAATTAGCGACGACGACCGCATCTTCACACAGAGCTCCACTACCTTCGACGCTGAACTGTGACAGCTAGAAAACAGATTCTATCATCATCAATCATTATTTATTACGCTCTAAATTATAATGCTTCACTCTCATCATCCTTCTTTTCTTCTCCTGGCGGTGACACAGGCTTAGTACCGTATTTGCGCTGCGAATACTCGCGAAGACTACCTCCTTTGATTGTGAGGAATATAGGAAACGGAATCAGTGCAATTCCGATGAACGACAAGATCGAGCATCCCCAGCCCACTGGATAGCGGTCGATAGCAGTGTGGGTGTAGACAATGGTGCCAAATAGCGGGAACGCACCGCCCATGAGGGAACGGACAATATTGTTACTGGCAAATGCTGAGCCCACCGTTGCAGGCGGATACATGGTGCCAATAAAGGCGAAGTAGGACTGGAAAATGAAGAAAGCTCCCATAGAGAAAAAGAAGTTGCCAATAAAGCCAATTGCCCAGTGAATGCCATCGCGAGATAACCACCCCCATAGCAGGACTCCAATGGGAATTAGTACTGCCCCAACCGTGGCACTGGGTCCGAAGACCTTCTCAGGGCTCCCCATGGCCTTGGCACGAGACGCAGTGTATCCTATGTAGAGCACTGCTCCGACAGCACTGCCCACCAGAAACACCAAGAAACACAAGCCCATTTTGACAGTATTAAAGTGGTAAACACCAATGTAGACAATGGGCATGGCTTCAAGGTACAGGTACATGATCGAGTAGATAAGACCAATGTGAACATCCATAAGCAACAAAACCGGTTCCATTATTGTCATCTTGATCGGCTTTAAGAACATCTCTTGCAACACGGCTGAGAGCTTCTGGGTGTGTAGCAAAATCTCACCGGGTGCAATATACCTCTGATCGCCTGTCTTCTTGCGCAGTCGTCTGGCCTTGCGCATCAACAGTTCCTGTTCAGAAGTCTCAGGAAGCAGCAGAATCATGAATATAAGCATACCACCGGATACAGCGAGTAAATACCAGAAAATGTATCGGAAAGGATGGGTAAGAGTGAGAGCGGCTCCAATTAGAGGTCCCAAAAAGGGACCAGCAATGGCACCGAATGCCCACAGAATTAGGGCCAAGATTTGCATAGGCATGGGCCACATATCACTAATGGTAGCCGCTGCCGTCGACAGTGGCGGCGAGGCAAAAATACCTGCTAGGAATCGGAGCACAGCAAATCCGCCCAAGTGATTAGAAAGTGCGGTAGGGATTTGTAACACAGCAAAAATCAATTGACACGCAAAATATGTTGGGTTGCGCCCTCTAAACAGAGGCATTTCGCTCATCGGCGTGAACCAGAGCGAGCCCAGCCCATATCCCCACACAAACAAAGTGATGTCCAATGCCGCTTTGGTGCGAGTAGTGTGAAAATGTTGCTGAATTTCGGGTTGCGCAGCAGTTACAATAGCTGCGCCCATATATAAGGACGTGGTGCAGAGCGAGATGAGTAGCGTAGCTACTACCTTTCTCCAAATTGGCCAATTCTTAGGATTCTTCGGATCCTCTGGACCATCCCAACACACAAGAATTCGATCCTTCAAGTACTCTGGGATCGTCTCGTTGCCCTTACACATCGGGTTAGCGGCCAGAATTTCTCTGATGGTCCGCTCATTTGTGATAACCGCAGAGCCGGAGCCTGAGAGCGAGGTCGAGTCCAAGCTTCCGACATCGCCTTTTTTCGGTTCTTCCATTATACGTCTTCCAATGAGTTGCTGTCGGAACTAGCTATGGGGAGAGATTTACTGACTAGGCTGATCTCGATGTCAACACGACGCTTAATTCTGAGGAAGCGAACTCACTATTTAAATTTACCCGCGCTCATATGCGTTGCAGATATTGTTGCGCATGCTTACAAAGCGTGCAGGCATGTATACATAAGTTTCCGCAGAAACAGGATAGGGCAGGGGGAATGTAACATTTCACTTTTTTCCTACGACTTGGGGGTTAACTAACATTGGATGTGGCTTGCAGCTGTTTCCAGTGTGTCCATGGCCCTTTGAACATGGCGGTAACCCGTAACGAATCGACTAATGTTCAGAGCGATAATTCCACATGCTAAAGAGGTCATACTGCATATTGCAGATTATTCCGGATCGATTTAGATGGCGATTATGCTGCATTTACCCCCTCGATATTTGAATGTGAGCTGGGAAACCGCTGCCATTGCCGTGAGCTTGTGGACAGCTGCATATCATGATTACCACACATTTGTCATAATTGCGGCTCAATTATTCGGTTTAGGTTTTTCTATCCTATATTTGAGGGCCACATATAATATGCACTCTGCGTCAAGAAGGAATTCGTACCATATCTTGCGAGCATGTCTATGACAATTTTAGTAGTCACCGCAAATCTGGATGGTGATATATGCATGATGGTCCTGCATTCTATCTAAACTTGCGAATTCAATCAGATTGGCTAGCTGTGTCTATATACGCTAAATCTGGTAGTCATCCGAGAGCTGTGTTTCATGATGAGCGCACATTGTATGTATATAGATCCTATGAATTCATGCATGCCCAGACATCCGATCTCTATGTTCTGGATAAATTGATGACTGCACTTTCCCAAGTTCCTCGAAGAAAAAACATTGTGTCAACATCGAATGTTCTCTAGGTGGAGTTGGGCGCGCCGAACACTTTTTAACGTCGTGTGGGATAACCTTTAAGGATGACTAGCTGACAACACATCTAGAAAACGATGTGCGAGCTCCTTTTTTTCTATTTTTTTTTTTAAATTCTGCGCGGGAATGTACAGCCTATATGAGACGAATTGGCACCTCTGGGCGATTTTCAAATCTTAATTCTTGCGCTCCCATTGTCGTTATTTGGGACTGTTTTGTTACTAGGCCACATTCAGGTCTCGTGAGCCTCAAAACTTTGAGTCGGCATAACCCGAAAGAACCTAGAACATGTAACAAGTGGTTTGACTTGTGCTACCGTAACGTGCGGTTTAATAGCGGCAATGATCGCTGGTTCAACTGAAACAAGTCGCACCCAGTTATTTCGACTAGCATATATTTCGGAACCCACTCAGCGAGCTTGACGGTGTGAGCTTGCAAGTGTAAGGCTCTCCCTGCTAGTAACGACGTGCAAATTGAATATCCTACACAGATTTCGCCATGGCCACGTTCAACAACAAGAATGCAAGAGAAGATAAATCACAAAGATTGCATAAGCTATCTTTATGTATAGAATGGATCATTGATAGTAAGCTCTCGATCGAACCTTAGCAAGCTTATATGTTTTCAAGTCGCTTTTTGGGCTCGATGTGGATTCATTGAATATTTGGCTAGATGGGATCTAGAATTTAGAAATAAAATAGCATTCATTTAGTTTTCCGCAGAATTCGGTCAAACTTTATATCTCAGGTTTCAGCACCACCTCTACCAATACCGTCAAAGCATGCCTTTTTTCCATGATACCTGGATAGAGCGAGCACCGTCTTATGACACACCCTACGTAAGTATGCTCACCGCGAAATGGTCATACATTGTTAATCAGTGGCGCTATATGTGTCAGCAGGGGTCTGACTGTTCACCCACTATCATCTGCGGACTACTCACAACGGAAGCACATCGGCCATGTACTTGGGAGTTTGGAGGCGGCCAAGGGTCACAACAATTGGGACGTTATTGACTCAGCTGTTACTACTACCCCCGGCTACGGGGTCAACAACCCTAGTGGTGCTCTCAACGATCCAATTTAATCGGCTTGTGTATATATCCTGCGCACCCGCAAGTTGTTCTAACCGTATCGACTATGTTGCGATTTGGCTGCAAGTTCGCTAGGCTTGGAAGCGCGCCGCTCCAGTCCGCTGCTTCCCGCTCCCAGCTGCTTGGTAGCTCACTGCTATCCACGAGAAGACTTTCCGCATCTTCAGTGGTTGCACACGTTCTCAGACCGCAGACGCTCCGATTTGCCAGCACCCAACCACAACCGCCGAAAGACTCCGGTGTCAAGTCTTCCTCGAACGGCATTCTGCACCATGAGGAACGATTGAAAGAAACCAAGGTGCCCACGCTCACCTGGAACGAATTTTTCCAGCTGCGTAAACGGCGAAGAGTTGTGGGTCTAGGTGCTTCAGTGTTCACTGCTCTAGGCTCCTCAGTCATGGCATTCCAGTACTTTGCCAATCTCGTCATCGACTTTAACCAGATGTTCATGGGCATCGAGATGCAGTGGATATATCTCGGAGGCATTGTGATTTCTGGCTGTCTGGGCTGGCTGGCCGGTCCCTTGTTGGGCAACCAGCTTTTCAATCTGATGATCAGCTCCAAGGGTCCCGTATTCAACCAAATGGACAATGTGTTCTTACGCCATGTGGCTCGGAACCGCCCCAATCCTACGAAGCACAATGTGAACACTAACCCGTTGCCAGATTACTATGGCGAAAAAATCGGCAGTCTGCATGATTATCGCCAATGGTTACGAGAGGGTCGTCTTTTCGCTAAGAAAGCCGAGAAATTCTTTTAATGTATATACAAATTTACTTAGGCTACGACGTGATTCACATATAACTTACTGCTTTAGTATTCTTTTTACGTCTTTGTCAGACGGGGCAGGAGCCGATTTCAAACCTAATTCTTACGGAGCCGAGAGAAGATAACATCGTCAAGAGGAAGAATACTTGTGATTATATCCATTAGCAAAGGTCGCTCCTCAAGGAAAGCAGACAGATTTTCCTTACAATGGCACTTTCTTGTGAATTCAGCACGGTCATTTGAGTAATTCAAGCCTTCAAGCATTGAACATCTGGCATAATTGAAACCCCACTGCCGGATCAATCTCAGTGCCATCGCGAGCGACTTTGATCGGCTTGTTAGCATTGAGAGAGTTCTTCATCTGACGTGTGCGGCAGAATGGAACGATTCCGTTTGGCGGAGATAACCAAGTGATTTTTGCAGGTGCCGTCCATTTCTCGACCTCAGGCTCAACGCATGCACATCCAGAAACTTTCCAGAACTGACTCCCTCGCAGTGGATCTAGGACTGACTCCCCAGCAGGGATCAGGGTGCCATCGTCTGGGTGAGCATACGCTTCAGTTGGCGTAATCTCAGGGGGTGTTGAGTCTTCGATTTGGGTTTTTCCGTGGGCGGCACTATTTTCGTGGTCTGCGGCGGACTGGTCCGTGAATTCTGAGTCTAAACGAGCAATACCGTAAAATGCAGATGTTCTGTTGGCAGAAAATACCAAAAAGGTATGCTTAGATGTATGGAATGCTTTGTTGAGGCGGTCTTTGTTGCGTAATTGGGTCGACCATTCGCCTTGCTTTTTGGCAAGTTCTAAATCCTCAATAGTGAGACTCTTACAGATAAAATAGCGATTCTCGGAGCCGTCCGCGCTGGTTGGTGGAGCATCTTGACCGCATGTACACTGAGATCCAGGGGAACCAGGAACTTTATCAGTTCCATCGCCGATCTGAATCTTCGTCACTAAGTCGTGGTCATGAAGTCGTCCTCCACGTTGTTCAAACAATCTTACACCGTTTTCAAGGGCAGCTTTATCTGCGTAGTTCACGAATGCGCATCCAGTGCGCTGAATTAGGTATATACTCTGCAATTCGGGTGTACCAAAGAGTTGACACAGATCAGCTAACGTCGTCCTCGGACCCAAATTACCGACCCATAGCGCGAAGCCTGTTTTTGCTGGGTGGAGAGCATTGAGCTCGGGCTTTGAGGGCTTACTTTGGTTTTGCGATTTTGCTGATGACTCCAGTTCCGGGGCAGGTGGTAGTTGCGTGGATGGGGCAAGAAGATCTATCTTCTTCAATGATCCTGAACTATTACTACGCCATTTGAAAATTACTGGGTCCTTTTCCGTCGTTGATGAAGTTGTATCCAAAAGGGACGTGCCAAATTGGGATGGGAAATCACTATACGAGACTGTTGGGGTAAGTAGAGTCGAACCTACTGAATCCTCGGTGGAGCTTGAATTTGTACGGCTTTTTGTCCATCGTGATAAGTCTGGCCATTCGATATCAGATTCATACAAGTCAGGTACGCTTGATTCATTCCAGTCCACCGAAGATTGTTGAGGCGACTGGATGGAAGCCTTTTGAGGAAACAAATTAGGGCCAACCCCTAAACGAGAGAATCCAGATGACACATAGGGCTGGCTTTTGAAAGGTAAGTCAGTAGTAGCAGCTGTATAACGAGGCAGAACCGGAGGTATCAAAACGTTGTTGTTTGTCAGGGCCAAGGCAGGCTTATTTTCCGGCTCCGGGATCATGCCGATAGGGTTGCTCTCTTTTGCGAAAAATTCAGAGTCTTTGGTACGGTCAGTGTCTTTATCACAGTCAGTGCCTCTACAGCTAAGAGTATTAGCACATGGCAAAGGCCGAGGCTTGACATGATCAAGAGGAGAGGAGAACGATAATCCTGGTAATGCCTGACACAATAGTTGTAGCCGACGACTGTGACTGAGAGCCTTTTCCGTAGTCTCGGGAATACAAAGATAGTCTGGACACAACATATTTCGTGGCCAATGGCAAAGCAGACGCTAAAATTGCTCGATTAATGTAGAAACGATGCCCTGACTACTGTTAAAGGAAAGCTAGGATCGCCAAAGGACTTGAAGTGTTCCCTCAGGTCCGGCTTAAACACAGAAGTCAATTTACGCGAACTAATATTCACCTAGTTCCACTGGAGTTTCAAGGCTCACTTCGAAATAATACGCACAGAGTGGTGAAGTCCTCGGAGGTTTATTCGGATCTACCACCTGGATGTGGGAATCTGTGGTTATTAAAGGTATATATATGGGGTGAGATAGAATTCCGCTAGATTTAGCCTAAGGCAAACGGTTATCGTGCATCATACCCTGCATTGAGCCCTAGATCTTTTGGGTCCCCATCTACTAACATGCACGTCGCTAGATCACATGTCTCCACTCAACCATGAAGTTACGATTAGATCGTGGTTTCGCGTTCCTTAAAATAATAAGGCAGAGTTTACCTCTGGCTCGGAAGTGGGGCAGCTGGGTACTCTTTTGAGAGCACACAACTAGTAAAGTATGTGACTATTCCTTACAGAATTCATGTTGGCTATATATTGTCTACGCAGAAAGAATGGCGAACAAGACCAGGTAGTGGTGGATCTTCATATGAGGCTTATCAACACTAGACTGCGCACTAAATGCTTATTCTTTTATCCGTTCTAACCACCCTGGAGAATCCTAGATTCATATCGTAAACCGCGCGACTGCTAGCTCAGTGGCTGTGAATCGGCATTCGATAATTGATACTCGGGGCGAGGGCGTATGTACATACAACATTAGTCAATACGGCTCTTCTCGGAGGGGGGTACTCATCTCTCTCCTACCTCGCTTTAGGGTTATGCTGGATTGAGAAGGCATAAACGGTCAATTCAGCCATTGTAAGATGGTGTGTGGAGGATAGTACAAGTGCTAGGGCAAGTTCCACAGGCGGGTACTCAGTAAAGTTCTCAGCCCCTTGCCTCAATATGCAACAAACTCAGAACCCTACGCCTACTGTAGACGTGTGCGGAGATTAACCGCCAGCTTTGTGTTTTCCCTGGAAACCCCTCATATATGTCGAATGTTAAAAAATAATTTTGAATAATGGCAGAGTCTGATGCATATTAGTTCTCTCTTTTGGTAGTGGTCTGTAGAGGTAATGGTTGTGCTCCAAATGTCGTTGTTCAGTGCGGTTTTGTTTTTGCCTCAAAATGAGCCAATTACGGAAGCATGATTGATGTAGACATACTTGAAATGAACGAGATTGGTAGATTATATTTGTTTGATCCAAGCCGTATATTCATTTGCTTTTCAGCCCTATAGATTCCGCGTACCGAGTGCCAAATTTTGTCTCAGACCGTCCACCTGAAGGGTCTGTTGAAGTAATGCTATAGTATGCCTCCTGGTTTCCGAGACCCTTGTTTTTCACATTGCATTATTTTCGCAGCGTTCCTCTGCATCAAGACGTGGCTAATGCTATGATAAATTACTTCTGTGGTAAGTCGGGAAGTTGGTGACGAAGCTGTTGAGCCGTTGAGATCTTAACATTGAACCCACTTGTTTCTTGGACCGCAATGGTAGATTGCCATCCTTAGTGAAACTCAAGAGGCTACTAGTCAAGTTGTATAATATCGAATAGATTTGATGTTTTGTCTGTATAAAATCCTATGCCCACCAATTTTGACCAAATATCGGTCTAGTTCGAAAAATAACTCCAGTCAACCCACTATGCACATGATATAACCTCTCCCTCTTGCTAATTAAGCTTATTGGCTGTATTTTAGAAATGCCTCATGGACTTGACTTATAGACTGATCAATACATGTATTAGACTTGTATCCTGATTAACGAGGAAGTTGTGATTTCCGTGTACTCATGCCATCCAGATACCCATGTATTCAAGGTTCTATGCCCACATGTAGGGCAGATCCGGGACTCACTCTTAATCCCGATACGCGCCAACTTTTCTGTCACAACCATAAGTGGAAGTGAGGCATCCTACGATGCTCGTATGTAGCAGCACCCACACACCGCATCGGTGTAACACTTGAAAGCCCTGTACAATGACTAGCAACTCATATGCTGGTATGAAAAGTAAATTTAGACGACACATTCATTAAAAAACCCTCTATTGAGGCAAAGTATCATAATGAATTTAAGCTAGCTGCGGAGCATCTGTTGGTACAGGGAGGCTGAGGGTAGGTCATGCCACCTTTAAGGGCACCAGGTGGCCTAATTGGGCATAGACTATATCGGTGAGGACTTTTCCGAGCTACGGTTCGAGGTTCGAGAAATATCTTGAGTGGGCCTGATTAGAAACTCGTCCTGGTCTGACCTACTATGTTGCCTATCCACTACCATCATAAATTCCGCTCAATCTTGATAATACCCTGACTGGTCTTATGTGTATACACCTCAAACACCTACCGTCGATTCTGCGTCAGGTATGGTATTCGCAAATACTGCGAAAGAAGCATTCAACTAGCTAAATTAAATATCAAGTACGACTCGACTCTTCCGAACAAAACTCTACAACAGGGAGTATGGAGTAGAGGTTAGGGTTGAACTCCTAGTGAGACACGCTCCCTGCATGTGTACTTCTATTATGCAAGCTCGGCGAGGTTCCTAAGGCAGCAGAGTACGTGACGAGAACACGAATGTCACAGCCTTTCTGGATAGAATACTTATTTAAGCGAAATTCCCATATTTAAGGTCGGGTCCTCGAATTCGAAATTCTTTGGCTTCTCAAGGCGTGACAAATCTCGAGTGCATGTTGACTGAACTTACTCTCCATAATGTAGTGTGCTATGGGACTGACATAGCGCCGTAAGTATCTCCCAAACTTCACATACCTCGTTTCTTCGTCGAAATGCTCTCTAGTCATGCACGGTTCAATTCATGCTTTCCGTTCAACAGTGGGTTTTCTCGGGTGACATTCCTCTGGGATCATAAAACAATGAATAGCCAGTAAGGTTGGGGGGGTGGTGGGGTTCTATGATTCTGTAGAAGGACAAATAAGGAGGGAGAGATCTATCATTAGATACTTGGTTTCTCGCCATTGTGATCCTCAGAGTAGAGATGCGCTTTTCATAATTAGTTATTAGCATTAATGATGCATTGGTTCAGGTATTCTCTTTCCTACAACCCTATGTAATGTGTCGAGCAATTTGACAAGTTTACAGGGGTTGTCAGCGGGTTTTCACTATATTTTGAGCGTATTTGGCCAAATTTACAGTCCGTGATAACTAGGTATTATGAGGGTCATTCAAGCGGCGAGTTCATAACATAGAACGAACAGGGTGTGTGATGCCGGTAATTGTGTTCCAAATCGAAATAGCACAATTTCAACAGTCGCAGGGTAGGCTGTAACTACATGGACACACATATGAACATTTATGTATATGGATTATCATCGGAAATTTTGCGGTCTCGCCGCCCTTAAATGGCCACACTAATCATCAAGGTCGCTCCGACGAAGCTGAGGCCGAAGAGTAGTTGCCGCACCGAACCCAATGTCACCAGCGTGCTCCCAAACCTTCTGCCCTCGTTCATCAGCTAGGGCACCGCCTATTTTTCCTCCCACCGGTTGGTAGGTCTGCGCCAGCCGCATGGTGTGACCACTACCGGGCCATATTTCACTTTCACAAAATCGGTAAGGCGGACATCAGGATTAGGCCGATTCTCGATATTTTCGACCATACAGTAGGATGGAGAAGAGTCTAACTTTGGCCGACGCCGACCACAGGATAGAACCGCCCATCACCGACGTTCTGGCTGCTGGCGGCCTCGGCGGTGCTCTGGCCGACAGCCTGATGTACCCTTTGGACACCGTGAAGACGCGGCAACAAGGTGCCGACCCCCGGGCGGTGGCCACGCAGTATCGCACCATGACGCAGGCTACGCAGACGATCTGGCGCCAAGAAGGCTTGCGGTACGGCATCTACCGGGGCTACGTCGCGATGCTGGCCGGTAGCTTCCCGTCCACGATGATGTTCTTCGGCACCTACGAAACCATAAAGCGCGGGCTACGCAACCACACCAATATAAGCGACACCTTCATTCATTTTGTCAGCGGCTTTCTTGGCGATCTGGCATCGTCAGTGGTGTATGTGCCCAGCGAGGTGGTGAAGACGCGGTTGCAGCTGCAGGGTCCTTACAATAACCGGTTCCACAACTCTGGCTACAATTACCGGGGCGTTGCGTCAGCCCTACGGGAGATCGTTGCCACTGAGGGTGGCACGGCGCTGTTCCATGGCTATAAGGCGACCATGCTGCGGGACCTACCCTTCAGCGCTCTGCAGTTCACATTCTACGAACGGTTTCGCCTCGCCGCGCAAACGCGGGCTAAGTCTCCACAGATCTCATTAGGCATGGAGCTGTTTGTGGGTGCGGCGGCCGGAGGACTGGCTGGAGTCATCACCACCCCTCTAGATGTAGTGAAGACACGGATCCAGACCCAGACCACGGCAGAGATCGACGGAATTTTCCGGGGGCTCCGCAGCATCGTCACCACCCAAGGCATGCTTGGCCTGTTCAGCGGCGTGGGTCCTCGCTTCGTTTGGACCAGTGTGCAAAGCAGTGTCATGCTGGTGCTGTACCAGGGCGCCTTGCGAATCCTGTCCCACTGATGGTCTCGTCCATCGATTATCCATCTTCCAACCGGCGTGTCTGGTCGCCGCCTACGTGTGCGGCACAGGCGCCACTAGAGCAGCGTCATGATAAAACTATGGGAGATCTAATTCCTCTCCCCTCCCCACCGTTGTCGTAAGGCACCGGAAAAGCAATAGAACACAAGTGATTCCCCTTGGGGGTTGCAGTGATGTATATATTAATCACACCTAACATGTAAACTTTCTCGGAATACGCCTCGCTCGACGTCGACGGCAGTGTGAGATGTCACCTGGCCAACCGTGTAAACGAACAGGCTATCGCGTCAGTCATCTTCTTTATGCATGAACATAGATATTCCTGGATTCACACATGGCGTGTAAGGCCTAACCAAGTGCAGGCGACGCCCCGAGCATGTCGATTTGCAAAACGCGTCGAAACACCCGCAATTTGCCCACGTGCTGATTGCCGTGCTGAACCTCGCAATCTTATCCAGGACTGAGCCTGCCGATACTTAACATGTCCTAAGTTAGTCAGTTATGTTTAAATACTGGAGAGTGCGACCCACTGTGGGCCGCGGTTACTTCTTCTTGCCGAACAAGCCCTTCTTCTTCTTCTTCTTGTCAGGTTGATCGGTGCTGGCCAAGAAGTACTCGTTCTGCTGGATCGTGTCCGTGGAGTCCGGCGGCGCATTGGGGTCACCGAACGAGATCACGTTGTTGCTGTACGGGTTGGTTTCGAAGCGCGGCATGGAGTTGAAGTCCTGACGGGGCCGGAACCCCAGGCGCTGCGTCTCCATGGACTCCTTGATGCGCTCGTCGCCGGTAGTAGAGTACTCGAAGGATCGAATGGTATCCAGCGGCCGCTCCTCACGGGAGCGGGCGGGATTACTGAGATCCGGGTTGGTGATGGGGGCACCAAACACATCACGCAGGGCGCTAGACGGTGTGATGGCCTCGACCTGGTGCTGGTTCGTCATCTCCTCCCAGGGCTGCTGTTCCCGGACCGCCTTCAGAATGGGGTCGTGCAACTCGCCGGTAGATGGCAAGTGCTCGGGGGGGGAACTGTCTTTCTTCTTGCTAAACAGGCCCATGTCTGTGGTCTAGGACTTGTAAAAACTCTCTGGGTTGACAGGGTGGTTGTAATTACGAATTAAAGGGCGACGCGTTCTTCAAGGGCACACGCCACGCGTTCTGTTACAATTAATGCGGTGAATCAACAGAGTTCGAAGTTGCAAAATGGTCCAGCGCAAAAATTAAGAGACCAACACGGATAGCCAGTGTCTTACGCAACTAAAAATTCTGGTCACAAATGGAATGCAAACGCGGAGATGAACAGAAGGTGGTGGTGGTGTCTCTACCCCGGGACTAATAATGGGAGGGTGGGGGGTCAGTGCTGGCGACTACCTGAGGGAAGGGTTTTTTGGCGTGAAGGGGGGGGCTCACCTCATTGCATCAATGCCCGGCACGGGGTGGTTAGGCTAGGCGGAATCCTAGGCACGCGTAGCGAGGTCAAAGTAGTCCCATCCCCGCGTGCTTGGCAGCCATACTTACACATCCTCCTTACCCAGAGGTAGACCGCATGGGTCGCCCAAAGCGAAGGTGAGGCGCTGACTGATGAACTTCGCCTGCCGCAGGCAAAATGGCTGCAGGGTCTCCGCGGAAACAAATCACCGATATCCAAACGGCCATTGCCTTATGAAGTAGGGGATCAAAATGTCTAGCTCAAATTTGCTGATATTGTAACCCGTAAAAGGGGGTTTATCTACGACCTCACAAATTCTTCATGACTATTTTCGTTGTCCGTACCAATTAAGCTGAGGTTTTCCCTAACAGTAGGAGGAGCCGTTTTCCCAACCTCCACTGCGCAAAACTCTCTATCAATAGTATTCGCTGCTCACTTACGAAGCATACTGGCGACCTACCGCAGTGCCGACATATGCGGGTTTTTATGAAACACCCGTTGAAGTAAGACCCTTTATCACCACGTGATGGTCTCCGGAACTGCTTCACATCCCACTTGCAAACCGGTATTGAAAATTATTTTCCAACTATCCCCATTGTGTCCGCCAACTGTTTCGGCTCATAGATATGGCAACCGTAGGGTCCTTTTCTCAACCATGAGTCGAGTGCGTATCCAGCAGCCCGCGCCAGCGACTCCAGATCTCGTTGCCGAGAGGCTACAGCAAACTCACCTACGCAAGCCCCAGGATCACAAAATTCAGAAATTTCTACAATATTACTCAAAAGCCGATCGTAACAAAACTCTGTCGAAGATTTTGTTTCGATTTGATGATGACTTTTTCACTGTACCGCCAATAGAGCCATCGGCATCCCCACACGGCCTGGGGCCTCGACCCCGGCCAACGGGTCTAACTTCTCGACACGACTTCCTCAGTGCACATTTGGAGATTACAGACTACATTGCAGTCGACTGCGAGATGGTGGGTATATCTGGCGGTGGGCAGTGTTTGGCTCGGGTGGCCGCCGTAAACGAATATGGCGTTATAATGTACGATGCATTTGTGGCCCCGACTAGGCCCGTGGTAGACTATCGCACACGATGGAGTGGCATCTCTGCCGCCGTATTGGAGGATGCCCGGCGTCGCGGGGAAATCGTGACCTTCTTGAAGGCACAGTTTGACATCCAGGGTCTACTCAATGGTCGCACTGTGGTAGGCCATGCCATCAGCAATGACTTGAAGGCTCTTGAACTCACTCAGCCAGCGAACCGCACAATTGACACCCAAAAGCTCTCTCTTTTCGGCTCCTCCGGGAACGGGCTCAAGACTCTGATACGAAATCTGTACGGAATACCTATCCAGGAGGGGAAAACGGGGCATGACCCTGTTGAGGATGCCCGCGCATCCATGCTTTTGTTTCGTACTTTCAAAGAGGAGTACTTAGCAAAGCGAAGTGAGACGGGCACGACCAAGGATAACATTACCCAAATGGTCAAGCCGATTCCTATGTCCTTGCCATACCCGCTACTGGAAGATCCCCAGACAGGCTCCGCACGCCGTTTAGAGCCCTTAGAGATTTATGAGAACACTGTTGCTGCATTGTTGTCTCCGGAGGTGCAAAGCCAGATGTATAAGTGCTCACTCGATTTGGCAAACGAAAATATCCTGCCGGCACACAGCTCAGGGAACCTTTCGAAAAAGAAGCCTTCCAAAAGAAAATCTCCCAAAAAATTAAACTGATAAACATTTACCGAAAAATCGGAACTAGGAACGAGCACTACCGAGATCAAGAGAGGGCAATGCTATGTATATATCAGATGTCAAATCCTTCGTTAATTTATACAATAATACAACTAATAAGTTCTGACTACAGCTCATTAGGGTTCCGAATTGCGATTGTATTGTTGTTCTAGTTGTGTTCTTCTGCCGGTTAAACTATTTCGCCGATCCGGTTGTTGATCAGGGCACGAATCATGCCGAACCACCCCCGTACCCATATGTACGTGGTCCCACCACGAGGAAACCTAGAGAGCGGGCCCTCTCTACCGAACGAGTGAGGCGTTCCTTGATGCTAGGAAACTTGGATACACAAAACTGTAAGTTTTACGGGCGATGACGCGTTCACCCACCGTATCTGAATGCTGTTATGAGCGTAGTCTATGAGTAGAAATGGTCCAAAATTTCGCGCACGTTGGCCTGAGGCATTGGCTGACAGCTCACGCACCACATAAAACTAAACCTTGTCTAAATATTCGTGGGAAACATTTCATGCCAAATTTTATAATTTTTCGTTCGCCCATCCAAAGTGAAAGTTTACCCACCGTAAAACGCCAACAGATCGTATCGGGCGTGAGTCCGGGGGGCCTAGATCCGCCTTGCCCTAGCCTCGCCCATATGTACACATCGACGGAACTCCACGACCAACCATCATGAGCGCCCGAGTGAAGAGTGTGCTGAGCGGCGACACGCTGGTATTGGTGGACAAACCATCCACCGGTGAAACCACTGTACCGGGTGTGGAACACCAGCTGACGCTGGCTTACCTGACTGCACCGCGTCTGTCTGAGCCGTGGGGGTTTGGGGCCCGCGAGTTCTTACGTTTGCTGCTGCTTGCCAAGCCCGTGAAATATGTCAAGCTATATGAAGCCAACGGTCGTGAATTCGGTGATGCCAGTTCTCCTGTCTTCCGATCCCTCGTCCAGCACGTGTTGGCCCATGGCTGGGCCAAGCTCAGGGATGACTATTTGAGCAAACCCGGGGCGGCGGCTCTGCAAGAGCAACTGGAGTCTGCGCAGGCGGAGGCCCAAAGCCAGCGGCTTGGAATCTGGTCTGACAAGCGACCCGTTCGCATCAACCAGCTTGAATCCGTACCCGCCGACGTCTACGGTAGCGGCCGGCGTATCCCCGCCATTGTTGAGCGTGTCCTCGGTGGTGATCGCATTGTATTACGGGCAATGTTATCTGACACCGAGCATTATGTTGGCCCCGCCAATTTGGCCGGAATCCGCACTCACACCAACAATGGCAGCAATGAAGTCGCCGCCAACCTCGTGGCGACCCGACTGCTGCAGCGACAAAACGTACGGGCGGTGTTTGTGGTGCCGGCACCTCATAACCTAGATATCCCGCTGGTGAATTTGCTGCATCCCCAGGGCGACATTGCCCTAGTCCTGGCCAGCAGCGGACTGGCTGAGGTCCCGAACCTACCCCAGATCGGCACGGAACGGCTGCTCCAGCTGCGCAACGCTCAGCGCGAGGCCGAGCAAAAGGGCCTGGGGATTTTCCAGGCCGCTGCTCAGGCTCGCAAGGACCACAAGGCCGCCTACGCGGGTCAAAGCCACGAGTCCCGCGTCATCAAAGTGATCAGCGGTGATACTTATGTTCTGGATCCCGGAATGAAGACCGTCCAGTTGAGCAGTGTACGCGCTCCCCGTCGCACAGAGCAGATAGGCGATAAACCTCCTGGATTTTATGTCAATGATGCGAAAGAATTCGCCCGCAAACTCCTGATTGGGCAGACCGTGCGGATCCAAGTCGATGGTGAGACCAGCTTCCCGCCGCCGGCAAATGACCCCAATGCAAAACCTGAGCAGAGACCTTTGGTCACCATGAGCTATGGCCCGCAATTCGCCAGCAACGCTGCTTTGACAATTATCAAAGCCGGTTGGGCTACAGCGACTCGTCACCGCCGAGACGACCTTGCCCGCAGCCCTTTTTACGACGAGCTGGAGGCTGCCGAAAAGTCGGCGGAGGCTGCAAAATTGGGCATCTTCCAGAGCACAGACTCTTCGAAGTCACGCAAACCTAACAGTAAGGCAGCCTCTGGTCAGATGGTGTACGCCAGCGAATCGGTCGTGCGTGCTCGTGGGTATCTGGCGTCTTTGGAGCGCAAATCTCGAATTCCGGCGATTGTTGACCAAGTGGTGTCGGCTGGACGGCTGCGCCTGGTCTTGCCGTCAGAAAATTGTTCGTTGATGGCAGTGTTGGACGGCGTCAAGGTGCCGCGCACGACGGAGCCGTACGGTGAGGAGGCTATGTTATACACGCTGCGCGAGTGGAACCAACGTGACGTGCAGGTCTCTGTGCGGGCGGTTGACAAGACAGGTGCTTTTGTGGCGGCTATTTACCATAAGTCCAAGGAGTTGGCCCGTGAGCTGTTGGCTAACGGGCTTGCTAGCGTTCATGCTGGATCTGCAAATGCTAGTGGACTTCGGGCTGAGTACGATGAACTTGAGCAGGCGGCCCAACTCGAGCACCAGGGCATGTGGGCGCACTACGAGCCCGAGGCACCTGTGCCTACTGAGAGCCTCGACGGCGTCAATCTCGGTGAAGGAGAGGTCACGGAAGGAAGTGCCGATGGTGCTCCTGGCACGGTGCAATACCGCGACGCCGTGCTGGCCTTTGCCACTCCAGACAATGTCTTTGTGCGTTTTGCGGCTCAGGATGCCCAGTTCAAACAACTTGAGCGAGATCTCAGACAGTTCTTCACAGCCGCGAGCAACACAGCTGCCCGTAGCTTCACCAAGCGCCCCAAGCGCCGAGACACGGTTGTCATTGCCGCAACTTATGAACGTGCTGTCATCACAAATATGTCTCGTGGTGATACGAACACCTTCGATCTCGAGTTGCTGGACAGCGGTGAACAGAAATCACATGTGCCTTTGCGGGATCTGTTGCCAATCCCGCCGCAGTTTAACACCCTGCCTGGGTTGGCCACGGCGGTACAGTTGCGATATGTCCATCGACCCGTTTCTCTGTACACAAAACGGTACATTGACTATTTGCAGCAACGCTATGGCAAACCAATCGTGGTTGCTGGGGACATCCTTTACCCGGCCGATTCTGCGAACGTTTATGACTCTCTGAATTTCCGCTTAGTCGCCAATGGATTGGCGTCGGTGCCTCAGGCCCAAGCTCACGAGGAAAATGCCCAACCCTATCTCGAAGCGCAGCAAAAGGTCAAGGATGAGCGCCAAGGAATGTGGGAATATGGCGACCCTCGTGAGGATGACGACATGTAAATATTTGAAAGAACAAACAATTCTTCGTAGTGAGATATCTACTTAAAAACAAAGCTTTTTCTTTAATTTTCCATAGGTCATATTGTGGAGTCGCTTTTTTCAGTAGCGAATGTACTAGTCAATCTTTACACAAGAATAGTGCATGTTTGTAATGGTGTGTCCGAGATATTCTCTTTTTAGACAAGTTTGTTTAGTTATCGAGACCCGGTGGTGACCTTACCCTCATGACGATTCGAGGATACGTACTGGATAAATTGTACGGCAATACGCATCCCTCGCAGGCTGTTGGCCTTGAAACAGCGATCGCCACTGTTTACACAGTGTTGGAAAAAACTGTGGTACAGCGTAGGGGTCAGCAGTGTGTCCTTCTCGGTGCGCGATCCACTGGGAAAACTCTGAGTATAGAAAAGGCACTGGCTCGCTTTAAATTGCAATACCCAAACGGCACCATTGTTGTGAGGATCAATGGGCTCAGCCACAGTGATGATCGCTTGGCATTGCGAGAGATTGCTAAACAATTTGATACCGCGCTCTCTCATAATGGCGATGAGACAAGTGAACCGCTTATTGAGCGACCTAGCATGAGCCAGACCTTGAAAGCCATTAATCAACTGTTTTCTGCTACTGCACAGCAGGCACTAGATAACCCTGACCAGGAGTTTGCACGTGTCGTGTTTGTGATCGAAGAACTGGATCGGTATATTTCGTCACACCAAGTTCTTGTGTACGAACTCCTCGATCTCAGTCTTACCTCTCCCACTGGAGTCGCAGTGATAGCGACCTCGACGCGGTTAAACATCTTAGATCTGCTCGAGAAGCGTAACAGATCGCGGAATTTTGCTGCTAGTGTGACCCTCGGAAAACCCGCTAGCCTTCACGAGTTGATAACAATAGGCCAAGAACTTCTCAAAGATGCGGATGGCAAGGATAGCGGTCTCGTAACGCCCGGAGAACTAAATGAAGCATGCACACAAGTGTGGTTCACTACGAATTCTGTGCGGCATCTTCAGGCACTTTTAATCCCTCTTGTGTTGGGGCCCGAGAAAAGGAAGAAAGCGGAAGGCGTAATGATTCCTTCCACTTCAGCGTCGCTGCTGAAGCCCGTAGAATCAGTGCCCGAAATGGACTGGGCATTGCTAATCTGCGCTGCTCGAGCCGTTTTGCGTTACGAAACCGCGAGCGTGAATTTGGTGCTGGTTTTAGATGAGTGGCGGGCCCTTTTCCACACCATGCAGGTGAATCGGTTCGCCGATCTTACTGCCAGAAGCCAGAATCCGCAGAATGGCAACAAAACTACTCTAAAGCCGGGATCTACCCCAGCGTCGCTGCTGGCCGTGCGACATTCATGGGAGCGATTGCGGCAAATGGGGCTTTTAGAACCTACCACAACTCAGAGCTCACAAGAAGATCTCCGCATGTATGTGCCAGAACTCAATCTTGATGATTTGCGGGGGTTGCTACCTAAAGCATACACGTTGTACAATTGGACCCGGCTGGAAATATAGTCTGCCGTAAACTTCATGTTTAGATCATTTTTGGACATCTTCGGGGAATTTTCAGTTTATAATTCGACTAAATAGAGCTGAGACTTCTACTCCTTGAACACCGTGCGATAGCACCTGCATTCGTTCCATCCTACATACTCATTTAGGTTCATTTGCTCGTTTAGAAAGTTATTCTCATACATAAGCATGGCGACAAGAGCGGCCAATGAAAAAACTTGGAGATATCGAATGGACTAATGATTAAAAGCTTGACTCATACACGGTGGTTCCCATCTAAGTACTGATACGCTTCCGTGCCCAGGAACCCTGTCAGTACTTTTATAATAGAGACATGTGACAATTTATGCATACGTGAGGGTTGGTACCTTGGCTTGGTACGAGGGTCCCTAATTAACCGGTTTGGGACTCTTAATCTTCGTTGGTGATACTATATGTCGTCATCTCTCGCGTCTATCAATGCAATATTCAGGACAAAAAATAACGCTGCTGCACCTGAATTTCAAAATCGCAATGATCCCCGACTGTGAGTCTGAGGTAGTGGTTAACAATATTAACGATGTTTTCTCTCCGTTTTTAGCTGAGATCTTGATGCATTCGACCCATTCGACAAGATCTCTAAAACGGCCTGTGTTTTCTCGTTCGAAGAAAGATATGTTCACCTTCACTATAGCCGATGGCCTTTCCACTCTGGGTAGCCGTATGAATTATTCTGATCTCGCGCAAAGCAAGGCACTGCTCCAGCGGTTTCTGGATGCACGGTTATTGCACTTCCCTGAGAACCGTACCTCCTCCAATTTGAAGATGCAACGATCCAGCACTCTGCTTCAACCGACCCCCAAGGGCTTGGCTTTCCTGCAGAAGTGGTTCTACATACATGGAAAGACTGCGCTCACTGAAACTGTTGCCATGAGTGCCGTTGTAACTGCATTGGAATCAGATTATAACACAATGGAGCTGGTGGAACTTGAGCGTTCTTTTTTGGATGGTAAGATTCTCGTGTCAATTGGGGTTGTAATGCTTCTCTGGGTGCATATGCTAGGTACAGATCCACATATGTTTGACTTAGAGACATTAGAAGCAACCTTCGGCAGCACCAGCACTTCAGAGGGAGAAAATAGTCATCTCTACGGTGGTCATAACGGTGATCCGGGGCCAGCTAATCTGAGCAGGGCATTGAAATCGACAAGTGTGTTCAATGCAACAATGTTAGCCACCAAAAACATGTTCTGCGGCGACTCTAAGCAATTTCAAGCAATAGGATCAGATAAAGAAACAGCTGACACACTGGTTTCAGAAATTACTGGAGATCAGTCGTCACATATTGCATCGCTGTCCCATTCAACAGGCTCAGATACTGACCTTGCAAGCTCACCTTCAGAAACAGAAAATGAGGAAACGAAACATCAGTGGGAACACATAGTTCTTGTTCGTGCTGATGACGAAATTCGAACTGTAGTTTCTCCTTACTACCACCGTTCAATGATGCACCCCAACAGCAAGGCATTGATGCAATACTGGGACTCTAGAGGGATTCGGTTATTCAAAAACGTCAAATTTGAGCGTGGACCCAAGTCAAAGCTTGGAAAGCCTGTGGCTTTCAAAGTATCACACGTTTTCAGCGGGAATTCAATGCTGCAGTGGGTCATGGACTGTACTAACGTGGAGTCCATTTCTGAGGGGGTTTCGGTGACCATGCTCCTACTGCAAAATCGCTTCGTGAAACCGATTGTTGGAGATATAATGGATCTCACTGCCGTTCCAAGTACGGCATGCTCTCGCGATAACCATATTCCCGCAAAGCTCTCAGCACATGCGCTTTACAGGTTGACTCCTCGCGGTCGCCACCTTTGCGTGTGGAATGACGAAATACCTCAGTCAGTGCTCGACGAACAGGACATCGAAGATGAACTTCGTGAATCCACAAACCGTCTCAACCAGCAATCAGAGCTTATGGCCGCCATCGATCAAACTTGCGGCACATCTTCTGAGGAAGAAGCAATGCATAGTGGATCTCGTCAGGATCTCTTTTCCCCACAAACTTGGGCGTGGGAGCATCAATTACCAGGAAGCGTTTCCCAGCTATTTGTGAAGATTACCGATCTCTTTTTGATTTTCCGCGAACCAGCCTTGAAAATGCTATTTCGTCAAGATGCCGCAAAAGCACAGTGCGTTGAGAGCGTCCTCTGTGTAGACTCCTGTCAGAATGGGCTCCAACTTCTCAGCGCAGTTCAGGATGCGTCCCAGACCGTAACACGCCGCCATTACCTGGAAGCCGAAATTATCAACTTGATGGACGAACTAGAATCCCACTTTCTTACGGAAGGAGGATCTCTCGAGCTGAACCTTAGTCAAGACCGTCGAGATGCGCTCAAAAGTGCACTTCGTAGTGCCCATGATCTTACTGTATCACCTGTCGACGCTGCACAAAGGCTCGTGAAATCCCTCACTGAGCTAAGAATGCTAGCGACAGAATTACTTAGAGACGTTGTTGGTCGGTTCGTCAACGGAGACATTGTTTATCGCGTGCCTAAGCTGCGCTCGTACATAGTTGCTCGCTACGCTAAGGCAAGGCTCAATTAACTGTTATTGATCATCATCCTATGTTTACAGTGTGCGTGGTCTCATGACCTTGTACTGATTGTATATTCTTGCCCAATAATTTATATTATATGTTTGTTTTGTGATTTTACTCCACAGTGGTAGCCTGGCGACCCGCGCGAATAGTGCCCCAGCCAATAAGACGGAAGTGTTTCTCAATACGACGACTCAAGGCGATGTGCTCACCCACCTGAGTGCAGGCCGGAGTAACAAGCAACAACTTGGCCATATCGCCCCTGACTGAGCTGACTCGGGCACCCGTGGCCGTGGAGCCGACGTTTACCATGATAATTTCACCCCTGCTGAGCTTCTGGACCTTGGCCAGCTTCTTGTCCTCGGTCTTGACACCCAGGAGTCGGCGGAGCAAGAAGACGTTGGCCTCAAGCTCGATGTATACATGGGGCAGCTTGCCGACATGTCCCAGAACATGGCCAACCAAACGGTCACCACGACACAGAGTGGGGTCGACCATTGAGCCGACACCAATGAGACCACCAGGAACGGCGAATTTTAGGTCGTTGTTATCGGCGAATAGAGACAACACTCGAGACTTCACCGGGTGGCACACAACCTCGCCGGTCTCAGTACGGTTCACAATACCGGGACGGATTTCGATCTCGTCACCAAGACGAAGCACGCCCGAAACGATCGAGCCACCGGCGATACCACCCTTCAAGTCATCGATGGACGACCCCGGTCGGTTCACGTCGAAACTGCGCACAACAATGAGCCTGGGATCCGCAGTGAGGTCTCGCACAGGAACAGGGATCTTCTCCACGATCATGGCGTTGACAGCATCGATGTTGATCTTAAGTTGGGCCGAGATCGGAATGACGGGGGCTCCGTCGGCGGTGGTGCCCTTAATAAACTTCAGGATCGACTTCTCGTGCTCCAAGGCGGACTCCTGGCGCATCAAGTCGACCTTATTCTGCAGCACAATGACATGCTTCAGGGCCATGATCTCGATAGCGGCAAGGTGCTCGGAAGTCTGGGGCTGAGGGCACGGCTCGTTGCCGGCAATCAACAGCAGCGCCGCATCCATTACAGCGGCGCCGGACAACATGGTCGACATGAGAATATCGTGACCGGGGCAGTCCACAAAACTGACGTGACGCACAAGTTCGTAGCGCTTGCCGTCGACGATGGGCCGGATCTCCTTACCACTGCCGAACGACTTGTAGCATTCGGGCGTGCCGACGGTGGGGTCATCGGTCTTGTAAATTTTGGCATTGGCGTAACCCAACCGGATGGTGATGTTGCGCTCCAACTCAGACTTAAAACGAACAGTCTGGACACCGCTGATAGCCTTGACAACAGTCGACTTGCCGTGCGCCACGTGACCGATGGTGCCGATGTTAATCGTGGCCTGACGCTGGATAATTTCCGGCGACAGTGGGTTCAGCTTGGTGAAATCCGGATCCAGCGGCTGCTCTGGAAGACCGCCACCTTCTTCGAACTCTTTGGCACGACGCTCCTCGTCGGTGAGACCATCACCAAGCTCGGCAGCAAACGATACCTTCTTGCCCTGGCTTGGCGGCTCAGCGGCCACCTCGGCGCCGTCTTCCAATCCACTATCTTCGTCACTATTGTCGTAGTCGTATTGAGACTCGACGGGGTCCAATTTGCCGTCGATGACGATCGTCGGCTGCGCTTCCTCGCTCATATTAGTTGGTTGGTGGTTAAGTGAATTTTTCAGCTTACTACGCATGTGGTGGTAGTGGGGCTTCCGCCACCATATCCCACCTCGTACTCATCACCATAGCGCCTGCCCCCCTCAACCCATTAGGAAGGCACTCCCCGTAGGCGCCTGCCGTAATGCAGTGTTTAACATTCTTGGGTAATGTTAATCGCTAATTTGGTCCCGGAGCTTGAGATAATGCAACGAACCAATGAGACCTCAATGTGACCATACCCCTTGATTTTAAACTGTTGAATGATCGACACCTTTCGTCTAGTAAGTAGTAATAGAGAAATTACTTCAATGTCATATTGAGCTGCATTTGCCACCAAACTCGTATCATAGAAGAGGCCCCAGGTTGAAGCCATTATTGAGGAAGTGAAACAAAGTCAGAAACAAGCACTCTTATAATTTACGAGGTGGTGCCCATCAAAGCTGAACTCTTCGAGCTATATTTTGGAAGTAAATAAGGAAGTAAATAAAGCATTTATAGACGAAGCCTTTGTTACAACTGCGAGCGTAGGTAAATTTCCTGAGTGTATAGACCAGTCATGCCTTCTCATTCACTTCGTATAGTATTCAAGGTAAGTAAACTCTGATAGAATAAGATCTAGCGAGCGGGGTACACTTATGGCATATTCCGACATTCGGAATCGTCCTGGTACTATCATACTAGTTGTGGTGATTAAGGAAGCATTATATGTGTCCTGTGAACATCGCGATCATGAGACCCGCCATACCCTCCTAGCAATGGGAATATCGAGCGCACGTCGAGTTCAACCGAATTCTGCCTGAGACTAGCTATTTTCGAGGAACACCTCTGAGGTGTTAACGGTCCGAATTTCGTATAAACGTTTCCTTAAAACTTTTTCTGGTCTAGGCTGAGTAGTAATGTTACAGGTTCTTATTTCAACACAATGAGGCTCTAACCACCTTCAACGACCGAATTACGGCTTATCCCATCTCTTGATACAAAAAGCATTCAATGGGGTTTCTCCGACTATATCACGTGATGTTATGCCAACTGATAAGCGGTTCCCAACGGCGGCATCGTAAACTAAAATATATGCTTATAAAAAGTACGTAAGGGCTCAGAGTCCATAAACCGACTTGCTACTCTAATGGAGCAACCTTGCTGGTGTTTATGGTCTTATAACTCGTAAGAGCCCGTCTTATAAGCGCAACAGTGCGCTCATACTCTAATGCCCCTGCGCGCATGAAGACAACACACAGCTGAACGTAAATGGTTGTCGTATTTGAAACTTGTCATGAAAATGCTGGTTTTGGGTCCGTTTTTTCCCGTTCTACATGAGATCCGAACTCACGAAGCCGTCTTTGAGTAGGCACATTGTATTATCGCCGTTATCTCGTTTTGGTTAGTTTCTACAGAGCCCTACCCTACAACTTCGTACAGTCCCATTACACTTGGCAAATGGATCCATGGCTGCTGGTGCTTCTAAAGTTTGTACGTATGCTCGGGTACGGCCTGACTACGGTCATTCTCGTGCCGTTTCTGCATGATGCGGGATGCTCGGACGCCGAGATTGGGCTTTTTATGAGCTTGACTATGATCGGCGATGTGCTGCTGTCCTTCGCCGTAACGTTCCGAGCCGACGCCATTGGGCGACGATTCATGCTCGGCGTATCATCAGTACTGATGCTTTTGTCGGGAGTCTGCTTTATGTTCAGCACAAACTTCTGGATTCTGTTGGGAGCGGCAGTATTCGGCGTGATCTCGCCCTCCGGTGATGAGGTTGGACCCTTCCGATCCATTGAGGAGTCCTCTGTGGCGCAGGTTGTTCATAATACTGACAGAGCCCGTGTGTTTGCTGCGCAAAATCTAGTTGGCACTCTGGGTATGGCATCCGGGTTCGTAGTTGGCGGATGGCTGGCCGATCGGTTTACCAGCAAGACGGGCCGACCAATCGATGCGTACCGGGTGGTATTTTTTGGATACGTTGCTTGTGCTCTGGTTAGCTTGATGTTGTCAATACAATTGTCTCAAAATGTGGAGGTAGCTAGTGCCAGCCTAGATGAGCTCGAGGATGAGGCAGGCACTGATAACAGTGTGAGTAGCGTCGCCAACAGCGTGCACAGTCTCGAAAATAGCGCTGATGAATGCACTCCACTAACTAACGTCCCCAGGGCCGGCGCCTGGTCTAGAGCAAGTACTTCATTGAGCACTTCATTCTCTTTAATCATGCTTTTCGGCATCGATTCACTTGCATATGGGTTCATGACAAACTCATGGCTTATTGAGTACATCTACCGTACTTTCCACACCTCTAGCACGGCTGTGGGTTCCTTTTTCTTCATCGCCTCGTCTATCAGCGCCCTGACTTCGTTCCCTTCTGCGTGGCTGTCCAATCACATAGGATCTTTGAACGCCATCTGTGCAACCAAAATTGGGGCAGGTCTTTTCGGGGCATTGATACCACTTGCCAGACATATATGGGGCGCAATGACCTTCATATGGTTGCGATCATTGTTTGATACAATGGACGTCGTTCCCAGACAGATGTTTTTGACAACTGTGGTGGCCGAGAGCGATCGTACACGCGTTCTTGGACTTGTCAATATAGCTAAGACGGTGGGTCGGGCCATTGGCCCTGTTTTTACAGGTATGTTCGCTAACAATAATCACCTTAGCTGGTGCTTCCCGATCTTAGGTGGCTTGGAGTGGGTATTCAGCGCTGCAATCTTCTACGTTTTTAGATAGGCGGCAAGCAAAACCTGATTTATGGAATTGGCGACTCGAAATTACAAACATGTAAAAGGACCCGCCTGATGATAGATAAAATAATAATAAGGCTACCAATTTGACAGTAAGCCAACAAGAGAATGAATCTAGCGTCCGCCAATGATAACGGCTAGGAGTACATTATATCGACCGAAAACAATGACCAATAAAACATCAATAAATATAAATACCCAATAAATATACCCAATAAATACCCAGGAGATTTCTAATCACCTCCACTAATTAGCACCTAATTGCTGATCAAATAGCATTGTCATCATTAACAACATTGATGGCGTTGCGGGTTAGTAGCCTACCATGTGGCAACGGACATGTGCCTGATTGAGCTTCGTTACTGATTCTGATGCCTTCTGTATGAGCCCAAGAGCGGAGAAAGAAGATAGCACGTGTGGTTAGGCTCGGCAGATAAGGGTCCGGATGCCTGGGGGCATGATGGTCCCCTAGACCAGCAAGCCGGGTACAGACATCACCAAAACAAACGTGCATCCCGCCCCTCTGACTGCTGACAAAGTCGATGACAACATACGCGAGCACGCTTGAGGTATGGTGACTCACCCATCTAGGCCGAAACGGCGGTCCTGGGCCGAAGTGGCTATCAGCAGTCACCGCCGCCATGACCTACCCCTTGCCCACCGGCCGGGCAAGCTTCCCCGGCCTTAAGCTGCCACACAACTGCCACAACCCCTCTGGCACGGTCAGGTTGTATAAATATAAGCCGGCCCCACCAATTGAAAGCCACCACACACACCACCTACAATTATACCCGACTCATACAGTGTCGTACCAACTCAATTGCACTCAGACTCTCTTTGCAGTACGATCCCGCTAGCCTGCTACCCGGCTAGCTCTCAATTCCTCGAAACGGCCCAATTGCCCTGTAGTTCGTGACAGCCTTCTCTCCTTTAAGGCCCATTTCCTCTCCTAGTCGTGCACAGCGCGACCAATTGAACATTGCGCAACCAATATTTCCTCTTTTATACCGTCTGTCCTGAATGTCGTTTATGAACCCTGGTAATTGGTTCTACACGCGCCGCACCCCATCTGCTCAAGATCCTCAGAATGGCCGGGGTGATTTCGAGCCGGACCGTTTAGTTGTTGAAGCTGGCGAGCTCGATGACAGCGATTTCATGGCCGTCAATGTGCGGCCATTGACCTATGCCGAGGCCTCAGAGCAGCGGCTGCCTGCAGCCAATCGCCGTATCGTCAGCGCAGAACCTTACAGCAATGTGGATGAAGAAAAGCTTGCTGTACAGGCCGTGGACGAGTACATCCAGAGATGTGAGAAGAACCAGCCTTCTGCGTCCGTGCATGTTACGGCCAGCATCGAGTACGATCTTGGGAATGGTGGTGAGATCCACACCAAACGCAACCGTCACAAACGCAATCGCCGGAGATCATCCACAGCAAAAACAGCTGCTGCCCAAATGCGCCGCGAGAACAGTAAGGCCCGTGATAAGTTAAAGTCTCAAAGCACTGTGCAGAACGCGATAATCTAAGACTGTGTCGCATTTAAGGAGTTCGCGCTGGCTGTGCAATTACCACAAAGATAAGATGTACGTGAGATCACCATAAGATTCACCGTCTAGCCATTTGTCTCCAATCACTGACTAATTCATACCCAGTAGTTAGTCACCAGAAACTAGTTCCATGACCAGTTGAGTTCAGGTATCCTAATATGATCATTGTGGATCAGTTGACATCGTGTGCCGTGGGAAAGCTAGTTCCTTTTGGTGGGCCCCATAGCTTAGCATGCTCCTATGACAGCGCGAGGAGAGCGGCTATGTCAGCCACCTCGTGAGGTTTGAACTTGCGGGTGGTGCGCTCAGAGGGACGGTAGCTCACACGGTCACCGACGATCTTAAAGTCTTGAATAGGGTGCTCAAGCACAATAACTGTACCATGCTTGCTGAGTAGTTTCAACCCCGCGCTCGGGGTGGCCACTAGCCATTGCGATTTTGTCTCATAGAGGAGGATCCCGCGGATTGTCTGGCATGCAGGATTGCGACAGCTCAGAACGCGCATCTTTGCTCCATTCCAGTCCGCGGAAAGCACAAGCTGTGCCGCGGCAACCCCGGAGCATCTCCCGAGCACTGTTGTCATATACTCATTCCATAACTGGTTCAAAGGTACGTACCCGGCGTAGTCAGGATTTGCGCTTTTTCGGAACTGCTGGAGTTGCTGTGTGGCCAATGATTTGCGTTGTTGCCTTCGGCTCGCCCGTTTGACCGGACATCCTTGCCTACGTTTTGGCGCTGAGGCAGAAGCACTTCCTCCGTCATTGACGCCGTCATGGAGTACGAGAAACGGTTTCTGAGACCCGCTAAGGGAATATCTTTCATCCAGTAACTGTCTCGCCTTCTCTTCTCCATGAGACTGCAATAACAGCCCGAACTCTGTGGAGTTCATAGCCAACAAAAATTAAATAGAGAGGGGACTGCCAAGTCTATGCCCGTACCCTCCATACTCCCGGCGTCAAGGCTGGTGTACGCCATTGTCTTTAGATCCCTAAAGAGTCGCGCGTCTCATATTCCCAACAACATCCCGTATTTTTATTGCCGTATCGGTACCGCCCAGAAATATGTATCTATCACTAGTAAGTAGAATATCCTATACGGGGTGCATACGTACTGGTTTGGGGAGAAGCGCGGGTTTCCCTCTTCGTCTCAGTCCCAGTTGCAAGTTTTGCCAGCTCTTCACCAAGGTTATCTGTGAGAGCAGGGATGCGGGCCATTATCTCCCAGGTCACCAACCCGTTCGCCAATCTAGCACTGGAAACGGTGTTGTTTAAACACAGGAAACGGGCGGAAAATCTGCTGTTCATCTACTTCAATGAACCCTGCGTGGTGATCGGACGCAATCAAAACCCGTGGGCAGAGTGCAACCTTCAGTGGCCGTTCCCTGTGGTGCGACGACGGTCGGGGGGTGGAGCTGTGGTCCACGATCTGGGTAATGCAAACTTTTGTGTGCAGTTCGATAAAGAACACTTTTCCCGTACAAGACATTTGGAAATGCTGGTGGCTGCATTTCCTAAATTGCATCTTGAGATCAACAGTCGTAACGATCTGATAATGCCCACTGCGCAAGGCATGAAAAAAGTCAGCGGCTCTTCTTACAAGCTGGAGCGGCGCGGTGCCTACCATCACGCAACCTTGTTACTCAATTCTGACCTTCAACGCCTGAGCGAGGGTCTCCGCGTGCCCGATACACAGGGCATGGTGCTAAATTCTGGGGGAACAGAGAGCGTACGGTCCCCCGTTGCCAACACGAACCTTAGCACCGAGGAGTTCATTGCTGGTTGTGTATCACAGTTTCGAGCAATTTATGGCCGTGTGAAAACCGAAACGGCCACTCCCGACTGGTTCCACACTGATGAGGTGAAGCAGGAAATGGCCGAATTGCAATCTTGGGACTGGATTTTCGGAAAAACACCACGATTTGAGATCAAGATGCCTGACGGTGAGATTATGCGAGTTGAACGAGGAATGGTCGTGGGAACCGACCGGCCGGGTTTGGCAGGTTCCAGCTTGGTTGGTCAACGCATGCCACTGACTGGCCCTCTTGATTGATTGTATATACACTATAGCACACTCGAATGGTTGCAATGCAAATTAATACACGGTGCACCCACTATCACTAATGGTAATTGGCACTTCAGAACATGCTCAAGTGCCCACGCAAACCCTCTTGTTAAAACTGATTGCTGAGACGCATATGTAAAATTTTTTGTCATTTATTATGCGATTTGTCCCATCGTGAGTAACTAAAGCGCTGCTCACCGAAAAGGTCGCGACCCTGCTCCTCTTCGGTTTCCGTCATTTTGTATCCCAACAGGGGCAGCCCTTCCCAGATCATCTGTCGTTCCTCCTCAAAGCCTTGGCGCAAAGGCAATTGCAGTAGTACGGATGTTGCATTGACTAGCTTCACGGCAGACAAAAGCATTGCTGGGTGTTCGCGCGAGTATACCGGATCTGAGATCAAACAAGTATCGAACTGAGGCGGCGTGATGTCCGCAGGGAATTTCGGTTCACTCCAATCGAGCACGTACGCAGCGCAGACTACATTGTTGGCAGCTACATTGTGGGTGAGATTGGGAACGATCTCCGGCAAATCCGTGACATGCACCACGTCGGCCCCGACAAGTTTGGCGGCGATGCCCACCAGGCCGGTGCCCGCCCCCAGCTCGATTACAGTTTTACCAGCCACGAGCTCTGGCGATCGTTGTGCCATCCTTTTAGCCAGCACGAGCGAGGATCCCCACGTCAGCTTCCCAAGCAGATCCTCTGACATCCCCGGCTCGTCCAACACAACCGTGATTTGATCGGTCAATGCAAGACGGCGCTGGCCACCCGAAGTGGCAGTTACGCCGCACTCCCTGCTAAGCCTCCGGGCCGCCATTGTACGCAAATCTTCGGCCTCGTCCTCATCGATCCACTCCAGCTCATTCGTGGCCAAGCGTGACAGCCACTGTCGCGTACCCTTGTCGAGCTTGTCAACGCTTTCGAAATCAACACTCGCAGAATCATTATTTAGCTCTGCACAGGCCGATCGAAGCGTTTTGTAGCTGGGCTGAGTTCGCAGTAGGGGCAGATCAAGAAAGTGCATGGCTGCGACAATAATGGTTCTTTGGAAGATACGCCGCTTAAGACTGCGAAACTGGACACGGATAAGATGTATGCGATCGTTTGCAATGCAATTGAGCACCGATTTAAGTGGCAATTCCCGTTGTGGGTGCTCGGATGCACACCGATTAGTGCCGGTCTGGTTTGTGGGTTGCGTTTATTTTTTTCATAACAACGACCAAAAATCCGAGCCGATTGTAGTAGCCATCATGTCTCAAGCCTGAAAGAACCCCCTCCCCCCCCTTCCTTCGGGTTGGCCGAGGTGTGGTGGTTACATACCCAACACAAGTTGGGACTTCTGTTGGGAAGTCAGTTCTCTCAGAAAGCGTTATGGGGTGCTCGCATCCTACTCCGAAAATGGACCTCCCCTACCGATCATCACCGCCATTAAACCACCAAGAGTTAGAACACATACATATGAAAAGCACCATCCTCTTGCCCTAAAAATATTTTGGCCTTATCACTCGTTCCATAGTATCACATTTGAATTCGCGGCGAACCAGGTGTCCCTAGGGCTGATGAGCAGCCAGGTTGCATGTATTCAATGCCGTCAGCAGAAAGTACGGTGCATTGGTCGCGATGAGAAAAATGACCGCTGCGAACGCTGCCAAAAACGGAATCTTGAGTGCGTCGTGGACAACAGTTTCAAGCGCACCGTCAAGCGTAAGGCCGTGGAAAGCCTTGAGGCCGAGGTGGAACAGCTGCGGGCTCAACTCGCCGCTGCCCAGGCCCGCAATAACGGAGAAGTGAAACAGGAGATAAGCGGGGACGATGCGAACCTCAACGCGAAACGCGCGCGTCCCCATTCGGTGCTTCCCCAACTAGCCGCTGCTAGATTCGATCCCCCGAAACCTCCTGTCCTGATCCCTGGTGGGTCCATTGTACCCGTGGCTACTTGGTTTTGCCAACCAAAAACCTCCCAGTCAACCCACCACGAATCGCTGACGTTGGACTCGCCAACGATTGAGTTGTTGTTTAAGGAGTATGTTCAGAAGTATCACCGGGTGTTGCCAGTGGTAGAGGTCCAACGAGGACCTGAGTTTGTTTACGGAGCTAGTGCTGCACTATTTTGGACCATTATGGCAATCGCCAGCAGACGGCGGTCAGCCGATCTTCCGGAAGGAATCAATTTTGAGCGACTATGCGATGTGCAAAAACATCACCTGAGCGAAATTGCCGTGAGCCCAGTCTTGGGTCATGGAAAGTCTTCGGAGTTCAATTTGCCCAGTTTATACGCCGTTCAAGCGTTTATTCTTTGCACTCTTTGGCCCCCACCCACGGCATCGATCCATGCCGATATGAGCTGGAACACCATCGGTATTGCCGTGCTCACGGCAATCCGTGCTGGCCTGCACTGCCCTGGTCACGCTAAGGACTTTGAGCGCATCTTTAAGTCGAACCAGCACCATCGCGCGAACATCCGCGAGCAGCTAGTTACGTGGCTGGCAACCAATGCACTGAGCCAGGCTACCGCTAACATGTTCGGGTACCCATCTTCGGCAAACTTCAGAGCTCATCGCGAGTACCTATTTCACAATTTAGAATTGCCTCCGCGAGTACGCCATATGTACGAGATCCAGCGAAATGCCCATGATATCGAACAAAGTCTTGGGTTGTTGGGCCAGGGATCGGGCTCAGCCTTGGATGCTTCCATGGCCTCGTCCCTCATCCGTGTGCATGCTGCTCGCTATGATCAAATTGAAGCCGAGTTTGGTCCACAAATGGATACATGGACCCTATTTACGCTGCACGCTGGTCGTGCCCAGCTGTTTTCGTATTATCTTTTTGGTGATATACACGAAGAAAGCGTACTGCTGTTGTACAATAGTTGTCTTACCCTGTTGCACCACGTTGTGTCTCAGCCGGATGATTACATGAAATATCTACCATTGGCGGGTATCATGATTCTATGGCAGACCGCAAGCGTCGTTGCGAAATTGCAGTTTTCTAGTTGGTCCACGAACCTCGATAAAGCCGCCGGTGAGCGCCTATACCGCCTCACAATCAAAAGGATTTCGCTATGCTCGGTGTTTGAACATGATCTACCTTATCGTGCTGCAGAAATTATGACCCAGATGTGGGGAACATTCCGTTCCATGCGCAAGTCTCGGCACGAGCGCCTTATTTCTGGCAGACTGACTCTCACTAGCCGTATGTCCGCATCTGCATTTTTCGATAGCCTGTGGCTCATGCGTGAAGGCACTGAAATCCGGTCCCATGCACCCACTACTCTCACCAAGCACATACCCGAAGGTCATAAACAAGGAGCGGGATCACGCGTGCCGAGTGATCCCATTCCAGCGCCTGCTTCTGAATCCCCAAGTGTCCAGCAAGTCGGCAACGGTATCCCGAATCCGGTGACACCAAATCCGGTAACGCCACTTGTCCCTCCTCTGACTGTACCACAAGGCGGGCTTAACAGTCCCAAAGCACCCACTGCGGCGGGGCAGAATGGTTTGTCCACAACCCCGATACCGGGTCTTCTGAATCACGAAATACCTCAATCCTTACTTCCAGGTCCCCTTCCAGGACCGCCATTGCCAACACCAGTGGTGCCCCAACGACTCCCGCCTCCGTTGCCTCAGAATCCGAATACCCCCCTTCCGCAACCTCAACACCCAGGACAGACACAATCTGTACAACAGACATACAATTCTTTACAGCATCGTGTGCTTCCGAGACCTGAACACGATCCCTGGACACACAGCACGTTGCCACCACTCAGCGCCTTACTTTCACCCGAGCCGCATGCTATTATCAGTCCCCAAAAATCCCAAAACTCCCCCGTGTCCCCGGCTCTGTCTGCAATGATCGATGCATCCTGGTCGGATATGGATCCTGAAGCGGCGTCAACAATCTGGCGAGATGTAAATGCGGTGATGGAAGACTTCGGCTTCGGGTTAAGTGAGCTTCCGTACATTTCACCGTAGTGTAAATTAGATATATTTATTAATGGAGCCTTAATTCTTAGCACCAATTGGTACGAAAAAGGCCCATAGTTTAGTTCTTATTATTGTATTTTGTCCGATGCTTTCAATAACTAGATAAATGTACACATTTGTAAATATCATGATCTCATCCCATAGTTCAGCAAGGAACAAGTAAGGGTTCCGCATATGGATCAAGGGGAGACCCTAAATCAACCGTTCCACCACCGCATGTAGTCTAATCATGCAGCGACCAGAGGAGCACCAGAGCGCCCCTCGAGTTAGTGCTCATTGCTGACAAAAGGTAGGGAGCGGTGGGGTGGTACATAATTGCATTAGTAATAATAGGGCTTCTGTTGGTCTCCCCTCCCAGCAGGTGCCGGCGGCCTTTATCAGCCATTAGGGAGCGGCAGAGGAAATTTTCGTCGCTGATGTCAGCAGCCATGTGACCCACTCAACTGAAATCGAGAGATCTTTCATGCCTGCCGAACCACACCATAGCGAGGAAATCATCATCTCAACTCAGAAGTATCTACACACATAATGGCTGAGGTCAAGACTTTCACGAAGCTGCCCAGCAGCGTCGTCGAGAATGCCGGCGAGATTAAGCTTTTCAACAAGTGGTCCTACGACGGTGTTGAGGTCTCCGACATTTCTTTGACTGACTACATCCAGATCCGTCAGCCCGTCTATGTGCCTCACACGGCCGGCCGTTACGCTAGCAAGCGTTTCCGCAAGGCCCAGTGCCCCATCATTGAGCGTCTCACTAACTCTTTGATGATGTCTGGCCGTAACAACGGTAAGAAGCTGAAGGCCGTGCGTATTGTCCAGCACACCCTTGAGATCATCTCCTTGCTCACCGAGCAGAACCCCATCCAGGTTGTTATTGACGCCATTGTCAACTCCGGCCCCCGTGAGGACTCTACCCGTGTCGGTTCTTCTGGCCAGGTCCGTCGTCAGGCCGTTGATGTCTCTCCCCTCCGTCGTGTCAACCAGGCCATTGCCTTGATCACTACCGGTGCCCGTGAGGCCAGCTTCCGCAATGTCAAGACCATTTCTGAGTGCTTGGCTGAGGAGCTCATCAACGCTGCAAAGGGCTCTCCCAACTCTTACGCCATCAAGAAGAAGGACGAGCTCGAGCGTGTTGCCAAGAGCAACCGTTAAGTTATATATTCTAATAAAAGTCTACGAATCAAAACACGATTTCTCATACCTCTGAAGGTGTCTTTTTAAGAATATGCATAAGGTTTTTTAAAATAGAAAAAAGAATCGAATGTGGTACCTAATGGCGGTTATACTTACGAGGGTATAATACATGGTTACAGGGATCACTTTCGTGTAATATCTCTTCTTAACCAATTCTAGAGCCACCAACGCGGGTATTACTCATGCCGCAAGTTATATAAAGGTTGGCCAGTACACTAGAGCTTTCCTTGTGAATGAATCAAAGGCTATGTTACACGCCACGGGGGATTACAAAAGCTGATATTGTCGTTGACGCTTGGGTCACTCCGAAGTCAAGTTTCATCGTATTAAAATTTAAAAATCCTGACTTTAGATCACTGTATTATTACATTTTGTGAATTCATCATTGTTTCTTTGTTGCGTTGTTGAAGTGCCGTCAAGTGACATCAAAGATGTCGCATCTCACCAAAACTCACTTCCGTACTATTGAATTCCAATATTTTATTTTGAGTTATCTGGCTTCATCTTTTAATTTGTGTTAATTTTGAGTTTGTAATTCTACACCCTATGGAAAGCTATCACTTGAAACACTAGCGACTATGTACGTCTTGTCTTATATCTTCAGTGTAAGCTGCCTCTCTAATCTGAGCTTAACAGAATCAAACAATAGCTTTTAAGCATTCAGTGATCACCAAAACCAGCTTACGGCCATGAATCTGCAAAGTGTGGTCTTTTTGCTCGAATTGTTTTCAGGAAACATCATGTGAAGCCGGAGCACTTGAGATAGAAAAGACCCTTTGAATAAATAAGCCGGTTGCTTCTAGATATTTGATCGATTCACTGCGAGACTTATTGGGGCATTCAAAACTGAGAACTTTAAAAGACTAACGAGAACGGTGAATAAATATCTGAGACCACTTAAGTCTTTCCGTTGGTATGTCTACAAGTGATGCATTATAATCATATTAGGCTACCTTGAATTATACGTGAATCTCACGACTAATATAGACTTGAATGCTAGCTATGTGCCAGCCAGTCCATCATGCACAATGTGGCTGCAGGGTTAGACAACATGCCCAAGTTCTTTGAGGCGCGCCGCCCAGAGGTAGTAGCGAGATTGCGAATCTTGGTATTATAAATTACTTTTGTATGCATTTGCAAAAAGGTTTGAACGGGTCCCATCACAAAAAAACAGAGCTAGCAAAAATAATTGGTTCCCTCAATCTCGCCCTAGTATCAGAGACGCATTATGCAATTCGCCTATAGTCTAATATCAAACGCGACTCTTAAAATTATGTGCCCAACTTCTCGTGTAAAAATGAGTCGCTGAAGCATCAAGTGGCTTTAGTACTTTGATAGACCAAAAGTGACTCGTCTCTGTTATACAGTGATGACACAGTATCACAATGAAGCCATATATGTATATCTACGCATGATCCAGTGAAGACCTAAACAGGCAAGCATTCCATGAGAGCGTTCTTGAGTATGCCTGATGGTTGTATATACAATTGTCAACAATAAAGGCTAGATTATATATTGGTTGCGTTAATTGTGGCCGCTTTTTCCCCATGTCAGTCCGTGGTGCTTCAAGTTCCGATTTTTGTTATTGAGTATTAGCTGTGTCCAGTTGCCTGCATTTAAGCCGCAAACTTGCCAGCGATCTTAGCGAAAATGTGCAAAGCCACCACGGACAGGATGAATCCAAGCGCCATCACCATGGCCACAACAGGATCAATAGCGAGGCCACTGGACTCCTCCGTGTACAGCTTAAGCAGCGTGTTAGTGCTGCCACCAGCACCCGCTGAGCGCGTCGAGGCAGGCTTCTCGGCCTGCGAGGCAGCTTGCCTCTCCTGGTTCGCGCGGCGACGGAGGGCGGACTTGGGTCCACCGGGTACAGGAGCAGAGGACGACGACATTTCTGGTGTATGTAGGTGGCTACGTCTGGTGGAGTGGTTGTGTGTGGTGGCAGTTGACGTGTGGCCGACGATGATGTCGATATCCATGTCACGTGGTGTGTACTGGCGGTATGTAATAGAGTGAAGCCGAAAGCACCTGTGGGAGCTGATTTATATATTTTCAAGCACCAGAAATGAGATTCATACTGATAAAAATGATTCTTGCTGACACTCATACTGTTGATGTATCCAATGGGAAAGTCACCGTCATATGTATAAATGGGTAAACCTAAGTTTGTATAGTGGTAGTATCGCTCCACGGCATAGCTTTTGTTCTTCTTGAATGAACCTCCGCGGTCCCCCCTCTTCTCATTATTTATTTAGTGGGCTAGAATAATAGGAAAATCATAAATATCACATCATAAATAATATAAATAAGCCAAATCTGAGCAGTAGATACACGAGGACTGAGATTATTACGGGGTCATAACGGTATAGAAGGCACTGACAATGCTACCTCTATCACTTTCTAAGTCATAGTCCTCGAAGTCTCGCTCCCAGTCTAATCCAATGTCCATTTCTGATTCCTCATCGCCCAGTAAGGGGGCATTGGCCTGAGGTCGTTCGTTATGCAGACTCTGATATTCAGCGATAGATACGGCGAACGAGGCCGTAGATTCCGTGCGAGTCAGGCCATGCCAGTCATGCAACTCCTCGATCTCACCGACACGAGATGGTCGTCTCGAATCCACACGCTGTAGCTCTCCTTGCCTGGAAATATCCACGCTTACCATCGAGCTCTGGCGGAAATACCTAGGCGTATTAGTTCCCGCAACCCCATCACGATCGGTGGTACTGTTCAGGCTAGAAGTTGACACAGCTGCACTGCCGTTACCCGTCATTCCTGCAAATCCAGTGTAACACGACGAAAGCGCCGAGCTAGGACCAGCAAACCGGTCACCGCTTTGCCGCTCATTACCTGATCTATCGGGGCCTATACCACTCTGGTCACCCCATGGTGAAGTCAAGGGTGATCCGGCCGTCATGCTAAGCGCCGTGGGTGACCTCACAGATAATCGTGACTGGTTTTGCATGCTTGATCTTCGAGCCATCATCGAGTTCAAAGTCGCGGGTGTTAACGGACTTCCTGCTAACGCAACGCCGGTGTTCAGAGGCCCAACACCGGATGCCCGTAGCCGCTGTACATGAGTAGACGCTGGGGAGCTGAAGAGACTAGCCCTTTGTCCCGATATCGAACCTCGCTTTGGAATAGAACGAGGTGTGCTACCTGGCGGGTTGGAGGGGACACGGGAGATTTTCTGCATATGCTTTGGCGAAGATGCAAGAGGCTGTGGCGTCGAGGTGTGTGATATACTTCTAGCCGACGAAGTTGTTGTCTCAATAGCATCACCCTGAACAGCCGCACTTAGTGCACCTGATGACGACTTCTGTACAAAATTCTTTTCATTAAAGGCCTCCGTAGATCTCGAAAAGTGGTCTGTCGAAGCTCTCGACCGGGATCCTGGTGACTCCGGCGAACTATGACCGGGCGATACCAACTCATCATCACCTGACGGAGAACCTGATCGTGGTAGCTTCGCCTGGGGATCAATCTCGTCATTATAGGCAAGAACCGGTGCGTCTTCGCTCCAAATAATCTCACTGAACACAGGCATTGGATTTTCGCTTTCTTTCTTAGCCCTGTCAGCCCAGCTCTCCTTCTTACCTGCAGTCTTAGTCCGCATTCTCTCAGAAGGATCGGTCAGAACTCCGAGATCGGCGGGATTCGGTTTCTCTGAGATATCCATAGGTGACGGCGATTCACCCGTATCATCGAACTGAGTATGCACTGTGGACCCACTAGGAGTATCAGACATCCGACTGACACTTGATGCTGTGGAGTCTGACGAGTTATCTGCAGTCACGGTGGTATTTATTTGATCACGGTCGGCCAAAACCGCTTCCTCGGACTGAAGTGACTCCAGATACGCCTGATATCGCAGCTCGTAACTCTGAGCATTTTCATCATCCATATTGTAGTCCGGTGGAAGTAGGTCCGGAGGCTTTACATCAGCATCAAATGGAGGCGGTGCGATAGACGGCTGCCTAGTGAACAAAATTGCTCGACCCTCTGGTTCAGGAGTGACCGAGCTGGGAATAGTCGAGCGCGAGGAAGAATTGGACGATGGCTTGGACATGGTCCCATTTTCATATGTACTAGTTGAGTGCGCGTTTTGGTCACCCGAACTTATGGTTTTGAAACCGGCGGCGCTATCGGCAATGCTATTGGGAAGACTGGAACCATTCGAAGATGGAGCACTATCCACGGGAGATCCACCCTTCTTCTGGATAAATTCATTATACGGTTTCAATGCATCCGTAATTCCCGTACCGACCTTAGCTGTTTGGTAATCAGGCAGGTCATTGGCCTGCAAAGTGCGCGGATCTACAAGAGTGATGGGTGAATCAATAGACACCTCGTAACACTTGGCCTCGCCATTGTGACGGATGTCCTCCCTGCTAAGTCGCATCACAGCCTTGATCCAGTGGTATACCTTGATGGTCTCTGTATTGGCGTTAGGCCGCAGATAGTCTCTGCGCGAGGGGAATGTTTCAGGGATCTCCACTTGAAATTCCATTTCTGTGAGCCCGCTGAGGCCCGGTTCTCCGGTTTTAAGCAGATCACCACGTGGCCCATCAGGGGATTTTTTCTCCAGCAACAGAAACTTGTGACTAGGCTCGACACGGTGCACACGGTGATTGCGACAGAAATACTCCGTATGCTCGGTGATATAAACGCGGATGCGATGACACTTCACTTTGGCCATCGGGACAAGCGCAAACGCCACGTTGAAGGATTGACCGATTGCAAACGCCTTACCAGCAGTCACAATTTCGTAGTGTAACAAGTCTTCCCAATCTCGGTTGATTACGATAGGCTCACTGCTTTCCAAGTTGGCAGGGCCGAGCGTTCTCAATAATGTAACTTCTTTCCGCCCAGTGAGCCGCGGCTTAAATGCGCCGTGTCTCTCGATGCTGAGATGAAAACCCCACTTTATTTGTCCAAAATTGCACTTTATCGACTCGGGGAGCCTCTGTGGAAGCATTAGCTCGAAATTGTAGACGTAAGCTGCTGGGTTAAAAACACGGTACCCTTTGCTGACCGCGTCATGCTGGTTCACCAGTGCGTGAGGCGTCGTTGTCGGCTGCAGTGCAGTGGCAATTGCGGCCGCAGGTGTGGTTCCATATGGGTGCTCAGGATCGCCGCCATCCAAAGCTGTTACTGAGTGAGCACCGCTGCTGCGGTCGGCCGTCGGAAACTGCGTGCTGAACAGCCGCCATTCGTGGGAGAACACCTCCTTGACTTCGTAGGTCTCACTTTTCTCGCTGGGGATCCCCTCGGGCCATTCGGTGCGGCTCACACCCTTAAATGTGAGTGTTATGGCCTTAAGCTTGACGGGCTTGGTGATCCGGAGCACAAGCGAACCCCTCACCAGCGCTGGAGGGTACTCCGCCTGTTCATGACGGGTAAATCCTGACAGAAATATAGTTGGCTCTGCCAACACCAGGCTGGCCGTGATTCCCGACGAAGAGAGAATCACGTCCTTATGAGGATTGCTAGGCATACAATTCCGGTCACACAATCCTTACACAAGTACTAGGGAACTGTCGAGGGAAATTCGAAGGCACACTGGAGCAGCAAAACAATCGGCAAGCACCCGGCACTACAAAAAGCGGCGCAGGTTAGGCGGTTCTGATAATTTAATGGCGGAAGCCCGTTCAACACTTAGCCCCGCTATCCAGGGATAATTTCCGGATTGTTTAGGTGGGTTTGGTTGCCTAATTGGCCCAGTGTGACTAGTTTTAAGGTGCCACTACTAACTGGGGCGGAAGAAATAGGCGGCCACCGGTTGGATCCACGCGAGTCGATGAGCCGGTGGGACATCCCCCTGTAGGCAGGGTTAGTTGGGTTAAGGTCACAGCCCGTGGCCTGCAGGCGTGGGGACGCCGAGCCATTTCCCGGATCACGGCGAACCGGGAGGTTAGGAACCACCAAAAACCCTGGAGAGATGCTTGGGCATGGGCCATTGTCAGCAGCAGCCTTGGTCTGGCTCCTCCCAAAGACCATATTTGCGCCCATTAATGGCGGGGCCCTGCGTCCAGAAGTTTTGAGAATCGAAATCGGCTGTGACCGAGACGAAAGCGTCGGATGAGTGCTAATTGGGTCAATTATCGCGTTCGGTGGCTTGGGCCTGCCACTGTTGCTTCCGGTTGCATTCGTGTTTTTTCAAGCCGCCTGTCCCTACGTGTAGTCTAGTAAATCGCGAACCCTGATTTCGGTGACACTATTCTTTATTCTGCGCCGCGCTCAGTCCAAGTAAAGCCAATCAGACTACCCCAAGCTCTTTTTATCGCACTATACCAAGACCTAGCATTCTTCTATATCGTATGATGTAGACAAAATTATTTTATGCAAACAACACTTTGATTCTATGTATTGTTCTGCCAAGAAACCCCGCCATCAACCATCACGTCCGGACTTCCCCTTATACCCTAGGCCTTGCCCAACGTTGCAGCAGTCATAGAAACCATTTGCCACAGATTAGCAATCGCAAGCCGACACCGGCGGATCGGTGCGGAGCGCTCGAGCGGTGAAGGGTACGCTTCGGGGCACAGGCGGGGCAATGAGGCTCAAAACCGCTGCGTCACGGTAATGACTACAAGAATGCTCAGGTTCCTCTGCTTAGGGGCTTGGTGAGTTATTTTCCCAACGACTCCAATAGGCAGGCTTATCGCTCGCTGCCAACCCTGCTGCCACCTTATCGAATAGAATCCCAAGGGTGCAACGACCATTGGGTGACGGTCAACCCGCCAAACCCCGAAGTGGTAAGCCAAGCTTCACCATTGGGGTTGAGACAATTTAAACATACACGGACGGAAGGAACCCACGATGCCAGCATGTCTAAATTTAAAATAGACAATATCCTAAGTTTTTCTTGATATGATTAACAACACGATGAGTTGCAAGTGGTCACACTGACTCGAGAGAGATGGAGTCTGATCAGATTATTACGGCCGTACATATATTTCTTAATAAATAATTGGTAAACCAAAACAAAATATGATAAGCGCATGCTCGAAATTCAATAATTTCTCAAAGCGGAGGAGACAGCTGACAAGAGGGTTTCACTATTGTTGTTGATGTAGGTGCTTAGTGCGTCTGCTCCAGCCCCGCGATTGACATCCCGAGACGACCTTGCAGCCAGGAAATGATGACCTCTACGGCTACCGACGTCTGAGTGCTAGTAGCATACCAGTACCGGATTAAATCGTATGCTTCCCGGGGTTCGGATCCGAAGACGGATCCCCGCCATCGGAGTAGCCACTAATTGACGCTGTGACTCATGAGGCCAGAGGAATATCCTCATAGCAATCCGTTATTTCGCATAATTTTCATGAGTATTCACGAGTATTCAAGCAATCTGCTATGACCAGTATTCAACTTCTCTCAGTTATGTTCTCGAAAAGTGCCAATATGAATAGATATCTCGTGTCTGCACCCCACTACTGCCTCCACTAATTAGGTTTTCACCACTTTCTGGCATGTTCTGAATTGATCATGACGACATTTTTGTGGCGAACTGAGCAAGTTTGTCTACAGACTCCGCCATATCATCCAGGCTTGCCAGATCCCCCTGGGTACTGAGATATTCCAGGGCCTCAGCAGCGTGAATTAATCGCTTGTAATTATCATTCACAAGCTCTTGTTGGGCGCTGGCCAATGCGGCCCGCTCGCGCCGGATCTGGTTGGCAGTGTGGATGAACCCAGCTAGGTTTTTCTCCTGAACGAGTTTGTGCACAAAGTCGGGAATACTAGCGCCCTCAGCATCGAGCTCATCCAATTGCGTGAGCTGCTCTTCCTCAGCATCGTCCGCCAACACCGTCAGCTGCGACGCGGTCTCGCTGCCGTTCTCGCTACCGATCTCACTGGCGGTTTCGCTGACGGGATCGGCAGCTAATCTGTAGAAGTCTCGCAACGCGCGGCGGGAATCCGACATAGAAAGGGGGGATCTTGACAAGCCAGCGGACACTCGTCAGGCAGCCAGATCAACGGACAGGTTGGATACTTGTTACCTAAATTCTGGCGCAGTTGGCAGCGTTAAGTAACATGATCACCTAACCTTAATTATGCCCGAAGCTAAGCGACGTCGAATAATTAAAAAATACATATGCAAATGCCAAGTTGATCAATACTGGTTCCTTAAAACTCCCGCCGCGGTGTTACGTAGGCGGCAGAACTGAGGGGCAAATCCCCTCTATTTCAGGGTGCACGGCGCAGAGTGTTTCCGGTGATACTTCAACCCATTGTAGTTTTTATACCGCTTGCCACACACGAGACACACGTGCGGTTTCGCTTCTGCCTCTTCTTGCTCGATCTCCTCTGCAGATTTGGAAGTGATCAGGCTGAAGGTGCCGTCGTTGTGAGGCACCAGCGCATCGCTTTGGTGGGCGTGAAGACGGTGGTATTTTATACCGTTTGAGTTTTTGTAGCGCTTCGGACACCCGCGCACCGGGCACAAGTACGGCTTGTTAATGAAGCGCCAGTCTTCCTCATCCGTGTCGTCGTCGCTATTCATTCATGGGATTCCGAAATGCTGACAAACCAAGATGGGTGATTCCCTCTTATGTGCGGGAGTAATCATGTCCGAAGGAAGCACCACCACCATTTATTTATCCACTACATCTCCTTCAATTATATATATATAAATATTAGACCTCAACCTCGTGACTTTTCTTTTATTACCACGATTCCAGAAATCTAGTAGAGGCCATTCCGTGTAATGTGCCCCTAGCTGACTTACGTATCATTTTAGGAGTGGATGTTATTCATCGCATAATGAAAAACTAGAAAAAACAGCGCTTTCCAATATCAGTATTGGCACCTGCTAAGATTGGCATACTGAAGTATCTGTGTATTTGTGTGTATCTAATCATAACGATCATGAAGACTCAAAGAGGCAAAGAGCCTATGGAGACGAGCTTTTAAATCTATTTGGCGCTCGTGTCAATGCCCTTGTCGCCCTTTTGCCAGCCAGCAGGGCAGACTTCACCGTTCTCAGCCACGTACTGGAAAGCATCCAGCAGACGAAGAGTCTCTTCTACGCTGCGTCCAACGCTGGCATTGTTGGTACCACCTTGCTGCAGAACTCCCTCGGGGTCAATGATGAAGGTTCCGCGCAGAGCGATACCGGCATCCTCCACAAGAACGCCGTAATCGCGGCTCAGAGAATGGTTGGTATCAGCAACCAGGGGAATCCTCACACCACCAAGACCACCATCGTTGGTGCCAAAGGTGTTCCATGCATTAAGAGCATACTCCGAGTCAGTGGAAGCGTACAGAACAACAGTGTTGCGCTCCTCAAATTCTTTCAATTTGTTGTTGAAGGCAATGATCTCGGTGGGGCAGACAAAAGTGAAGGCCATAGGAACAAAAGCCAGTACGACCCATTTGCCGCGGAACTGTTCCAGAGAAACTTCCTCGAAGACACCGTCCACAACGGCCTGCTTCTTGAAAGTAGGAGCTTTCTCACCAATAACTGCGGTTGCCATTCTAAATTTCAGTGAACTTCTGGCGGTTGAATACTTTCGGTGCAATTGAGCTGTTTGGAAACTCTTTTCTGATTCAATGATAAGATTCCGGAGCCCGCAGAACTTTATTTATACATTTTGTTACCCGATCCACCGACCGCTTCTGGACCTCCAGGGTTAGGTTGGTCTGCATTAGGAGCTACGGTAGATGGAATTGATTAGTTGTACTACCTTCTCTCCGCGGGCTAGGCCGGTAACCTTCGAACACTCATCTGTATCGCTTACTGATGAGCTGCCATAAGCTGGCTGGGCCAGACCGGACTCGGTCCGAAGTCATCTGCAATATTTGTCCCTTGATACGCTTATTATATCACCTGTTCTGCGCAACCCATCACGTACATAAAGCACGTAAACCTCTCAACGCCCACCACTAACTGAAATGGATCCATGATTGCAGGGAGCGTTTCTTCCCCCCACATATACCCAACCGCCATTCCAACGGTACATAAAGTCATTCGTAGTACACACTACACTTGAATCGTTTAGGTTTGGGATTCCAAGTTGACACACCCATAGAAAACTTACAGTCTATATATAATGAGCCGCCTTTTTTATCGCCCGTTCAGCGGATCGACGACTGTTCGGATCGTGGAAGTGAAGAAGTTCAACACGATTAATTTTGAACAGTTTGGTCCACTGAGCGCTGGTCACCATTTCAGCTATGGAAAGTATCATGACCCCAATCGTATGGGACACGGACTTTTACGGCTATTCGATGATGGCATCATTTCTTCTAAAGCCACACTACCTGAGCACCCGCACAAAAATATTGATATCATCTCTGTGGTGTTACCCGAAAATATGCATCCCTTCACCAAAAAAGTTGAGGGTGGATCAGCTCTTGTTCATGGAGATTCCAAGGGAAATAAAGAATCGATTGCCCCGGGTAGCGCACAAGTAATGTCAGTAGGCTCAGACGGAATCATCCACTCAGAAAAAGCCCCTGACTCAGAAAAATCGGCGAACTTTTTCCAGATTTGGTTGCGCCAAACAAAGAAGCAGAAAGTCTCGCACTATGGAACGCGTAAGCTTCCACTTTCTGAACCTCAAAAATGGGTACTGCTTGCCTCTGGGCTACCGGAGGATGGCGATGTGACATCGGCTCCGGCAGACGGTGGTGAAGTAGTGGGAGAAGGTTGTGTCCCACTGAAAAGTCCTTCGAGAATTTCTAGTGTGCTTCTCAAACCTGGTCAGAAGGCGCCAAAGTACTATTTAAACAACCGTTTTGGTTATATTGTGGCTTCTTCCGGTTCAATTGAAGTAAACGGAATCAATCTGGAAGCTCATGATGCAGCTCAGGTTTCCCAGGAACAGGTGGTAGACATCAAGGCAATTGGCGATATTGATTCCCAGATTGTTCTAGTGGATACTGTAGACAAATCTTGATCAGGCATATCATCCAATACGAAGACGTTACTAATGTCATGTTCTAAAAAGCCATAGAAATCACTTATATAAACACGAACATCATTGTTTTTTCTGCGGAAAAGAGTTACATGGGAACAATTAGACACCAAATATGTCATTTTCTCTAAAATTGATATGAGACTGACTATTCTCTAAGATAAACGATAAATGACGTCAGGCGGCATAGATATAGAGATTACTGCTCTGCAAGGACGCGAAGAGCATCGTGGGCAGCTTTAACACCGGACATGGCCATGGCACCAAAAGTGGGGCCCATGCGAGAGTGACCATCCAGCTCAGAGAGCTCCATACCACCAACAACAATGCCTTTCGCAACCTCACGAGTGTTGCGCACAATACTTCCCTCGGCACGCTGCATGTCCAAACCTTGCATGCCCTCCATCTTGACAGTTCCCAAGCTGTTGAGACGCTTCACCGCAAAAGCGCCCATAGGACCGTCATGACCACAGGTGGACACCACCAATCGGGAGTTGATAGTATTAGGATCCATACAAGATTGCGTGTCATGGTTCAACGAAACCAATGTCCAGTTCGTGACAACACCAGCCACAGTAATCTCGCCAGTGGTGTCGTCACGGCGGGTAATCAAATCCTCAACTGCAGTGGCATTGAATAGCTTGACATTGGGGAAGGCCAAGACCTTGCTCAGCAGAGTGGAAGTGAAATAAGCGGCGTGCTTCACAACCACGTAGTCACCCTCGTCCTCGTAAGGAACTCCCAGAGCATTCAGGAAATCGTCAGCAGGCTTACGCATGATCATGGCGCTAAATAATTGACCGCCCAAATGCGCACCACCACCGGGAGCAACATTAGCTTCAATAATGGCAATCTTCAGATCAGGACGGGCTGAAGCCAAAACGAAGGCTGCAGAGAGACCGCAAGACCCTGCGCCAATAATCACGATGTCAGACTCGGCATACTTGTCGAGGTCCTGGAAATAACGGCGAGTCATAGCCCGCGACACAGTAGACTCACGAATGGGTCTAAATTCAAACTCTTTCCAATCTCTGTCCATCAAAGACGAGGCAGGGTTCTGTTCGATAGGAACAACACGGGTAGTGCCGTCACGAGGGGCACTGGAGGTGGCAGTAGCAGTAGTAGAAGTGGAAGTAGAGCTCATGATGATTTTCTGTAGAGTGTTAAACAAAACATAGCTACAATTGATCCTTTTATATTAGTTTGAATTTAGCGGACCCGTGCTCTAGGGGACCAACTGGTTTCCGAAACCTTGCCTTCTGCGCCCCGAGTCTTGAGCGCCGTTTGATCAGCTTGCATAAAGACCGATAACTGTGCACTAGAGCTAAGATATCGAACATGTGCGCCTATCTGCTGGGTTAGCAGTGACCGATGACGGTGCTCCGGGCACAACAATGATGAGACCTAGCGCTAGGCAGACCTTGAATTTTTCCGGGACACCTGAATATCTTTAGGTAAATCATAGCCGCTAAATATCGTACTTGCTTCTGTAAAGGCATTATAAGAAACCCGTTCTTATGCAACGGTGGAGGCGAATGGGGGTTGAAGGGTCACCTTTACCCGGGCCCCTTACCTGACAGAGGTCCGATGTCATCTTGTTTGCTAACGGTAGGGAAGAATACCACGAGAAAATCTAAGTGTTGGAGCATTGTTCTGCTGAGATCTCTCTATGATTCTGTAAACACTCAAATTGCATATTCTTCGTCAAGAAATTTGTTTGCATTTACCTAGCTATTAATGTGAATGATCCCGCCAATGTCTCCTCTTCGGAATGAGGACTGTTCGCAGTAACCCTGCCCTAGTATGCAGGGTTTGTCACTGGACTGCCAAGGAATCTCCAGGGGTCCGCGCGGAGACAAGTGAGTACAGGCCGATAAACCGGGCTCGTGCCGTTAAGAAGTTGCATGAGATAAGGTCCCTCATTCAGCGAAAATATTCCGCATAGAAGCCACTTTAAAAACAAGTTATTCAAGTTAAGCAACCAACAAAATAAGTTATTTAGGATAATTCACAGGAAAGCATCAACACCGATCAAATCATCGCACCTGGCCGTTTTTGAGGACTTAATTCCAAGTTACAGTGAACTTACGAGTCCAAGCACCTGCTTGGGTCAGGTCTTGGAGACCTGTGAGGAATAAGGTCCGATTGGAGTAACTGAAGTCGATGCCATTGTTACCAAAGCGCACTTGTTGCGGCTTTTCATTGACACCCATAATTGTGATGTTCCCCAATGGCTGTGTGACGTTATAAGTTCCCACAGGGAGCGCAGAAAGTGTTTTTTCAGCCACGAAGAAGTTCACCCATAGACTCTCTTTAATTTGTACGCTTTCACCATCATCCAAATATAGCTCTCCTTCAGCTGTACCTTTTCTATCCAATGCGACTATCAAGCCGAAAGGATTCTTTCGGGATTCTCTTATTGTGCTTGCGGGTTCCTGAGTTGGTAAAATTGCACCACCTCGGACGTGAATTGGGATGTGACCTAACGGCGCACTCAAAGTTATGTTTTGGCTACCACTTAAACTGAGAGCTTCACGTGTGTACCAGTCATAGTAAATTTCAGAACTATCAGAACTCGGGAAAATACCTGTCACACTTGAGGTATTCGGCTCCAAAATTGGAGTCACAAGTAAGGAGTTACCCACAAAGAAACGATCCTCGACATGGGCGAGGGACCTGTCATGGGGAAATAACCACTTTAATTGACGCAGTATTGGCATTCCTGTGGTATGTGCTTCATAAAGTAGTGTATAGTAGTAGGGAAGAAGGAGGTAACGAGTATTCATTGAAGCACGAGTTGCCTCAGCAACTTCTGCCCAGCGGTAAGGCTCTTGAGGAATAGCACCTAAAACATTGTGATTTCGAAAAAATGGGAAAAATGAAGCCAATTGCATCCAGCGTGAGCATAGTTCCATATCGGTGTTACCGTTAAACCCACAAGCATCAACACCGAAAAAGGGGATACCGCCACTAGAAGCAACCTGGAAGTACTGAGAAATACTTAAACGGGTCCAGGGCCAGTCAGCCGCATTGTCACCTCCCCAGTGACCAGTCCAATTCCCAGAACCAGTGAATGTAGAACGACTGATAATAAAGGGACGTTTGTCAGGCTTTGTTGCGAGAAGAGCGTGATAGGTAGCGTTCGACTGCATGTGGCCGTATAACCCATTCAAGTCATACTCTACAAAACCGTTAGAGTGGGTTGCTTCAGGGCTTACATGGTGCACAGTCAAGTCATAGTTGCCCTGATAGTAATCAATCGCGTATGGTGGGTGAAGTATATTGCCCTTGCCATGGAGTTTGTAATTACCGGCTTCCCGCCAGGTTGTATTCAGATTCGTTAGTAATGGCGATTCTGGATTATTATAGGTAAAGTTGCCGTGCGTCGTATTTGTAAGATTGTACCCATGGGGATAGCTTGTGCTCGGGATTCCCCATTTGAAAGGCGGGTCAACGGGTCCTGAAATATTGTTAAGATAATCCTTGCTCTTGGAACCAGCAACGAATGAAGAGGGCTCGTTCATATCAGCCCATATACCGTCAAAGTCGAGCTTGTAGCGCCAGCGAGAAATTTGTTCCGTCCAATAACTTTGCGTCTCGTTATTGAAGAAATCGGGCCACACAGTGAATCCAGGCCAAACCATGCCAATGTACTCGGATCCGTTGGGGTTCTTCAGGAAAATGTCCATGTCATGGCCGTCCACATATGCGGCATACTCTGGATAAAAACTAGTATTATTCCCCGGAATATATATACCAGCATCCAAAAGGGGTACGTAGTGCTGCCCACTATCATGCAAATCCTCCAAAAAGTCGTGCATATCCGATGCAGCGAACTTTGGGGAGAAAGTGAAATCAAGATAACGATCCATATAGTCTAGATCATTCCAAAACGTTTCGACTGGGATGTTAGCATCTTTGAAATTCTGTACGACTTCCTTGAGCTCGCCCAGGTCTTTGTAGCCCCATCGACACTGGTGATACCCCAAAGTCCAGTACTGCTGAAAGGCCGGCAGGCCGATGGCCGATACGTACTGCTTGATAGCTTCGGTTGGCGTTGGTCCGGCGAAGAAGTATAGGTCAATTATTCCACTGAGAGCGCGCCATGTTAACGATGATTCCTCGATTATGATCTCCTGAATTGCTGATGTGCGCCACCACACAGCGTGAGTAGTGTTAGTATCATAGCGCTGGTCGTAGTACATAGGGTAATTGCCGTAAAGATCTTTTCCAATAGGATTGGCGTTATCATTAGTCTTTATTGTTCGGTTTGTCCCTGGGTATAGCTCATAGCTGCCGAAGGCATCGCCAAGACCGGACAATACGTGACCCTTAGGCAGGGAGGTATTAAATTGAATAAATTGATTCTCAAAAACAAGCGGGTTTCCACGAGTATCAAAAAGTCTCTCGCCTGTGGATTTGCGAATTATTGCGAACCCAAAGTTCTCGGTTTCGTACTCGAATAGCAAATCGCTAGAGCCAATATCCAGTCCTTCTTGCGGCCTCGGTCGCGGAACGACGTGATCGGGGAGCACAAACACTTCATCAGTCATATTCAGGGGTTGGACTCGTACATTCAATCTCTCCTGAGCCTGGTAGCAAGCCGTGAAATTCAGCAGAGAATAGTCGTAGCCGTAGATATTAGCGCTCGCTCCTACGAGTTTGAGTATTCCAGATATTCCATACTCATTAGAAGACATTTCCACCACCTGATACCCCGAAGCAGCGGTGTTGGGATTGATTGCGGTTGTGTTATATATATTCGGCAGCTGCTCCACTCCCTCTTGCCAACTGGCAGGCGCGGTAAACACGGCCGTCGGGTATTCTTGAGCAACCACGATTGTTTCTCGCTTCTGATACTGAGCAAATGCTAACAGCGGTAGAAGAAGATTCATAAAATTCATTCTGGATGGTCGATTTGAGTATTCCCCAGGTTGATGATATATACGAGTACAATCTGTAAGGTCAGAAAACAAAAGCTCAAAGTCTCGTGGCGGAATGTCTACCAAGGCCCATATATTTAAGTATATAGCGCGAAGGCTATTAGCCCTGTATAAGTAAAAAAAAAAACTGATTTGCGGGGTATAGGTCATTTGCCATGCACTGCAAGTGCACCTTTTTTGTGATGCCTAAGTATCAGCGCATCATGGTGGTGCATTAACCTTGCCCAGTGCTTGGGTAGGCCGTTCATGCGTTAGAAACCGATTAATCTCTGTGCCACAGAATACGTCATATGAGATTACCATCGGCCTCTGATCTGAATTAATTAAATTGGATTCTCGTAGCCCTTCTGGCTCACCAGTTTGATCTCAGTTGACCTCTGAGGCAAATTGGAGGTTGTTCAGGGTTGAGCTGTACCCCGCAGTCTTCAATAACCCCTTACCCCATTACTGGATACGAGCGTGGAGCAACACTCCCCCAGGAGTCATGGTGGCAGCCATTGTTTGACCGCAGGATGAACATCATAATTATACAATACGTGTTAGAATATTTCGAAGTGATTCATGGGCACTGTTTCCCAAGGTGTTACTGAATACCCGGCTATACTGAAACACACCAAATGTCGCTGACACCTTGACCGTCGCTCACACACATTACGAATTGGAGAATAAAGGGCACGCCCCGTATCTTCATGCGCCATCTTAGGCGTGAAAGCTGTCCCATGCTGGTAGACCTTTCCGTCGACCGCCAAGCACCAGACATCATGAGCATCCCCTTGTGTACAGAAACCCACACACCCCGTGCCCAGCCAGCCCGTTGGGTCGGTCTATCGCCCGCAGCTTAGCGCGCGCTGAGTGTACCGTGTACCACCACCAACCCACCACTGCCACCAGCCCGCAACCCCCCCCCACCGACACCTGTGCTCGCTTCACCCTATACTACCAAAACGAGACCACGAACTACTCCCGAAGGGACCAGTGGTGACAGCCCTTCCCACTTCCCACAGCCCAATTGGCCTATACTACCTATTACCACCACCATCACCTCCGCCCACCTCGTCCTCGTCGCTCCCAGCGGCGCGGGGGAAAAGAAATGATGGGGACCCTGCGTTGCCGGGCCTCATTTTTCATCAACCCAGCTCCTGGCCCATACACACCCACGGCCCGAACTGAGTGCGTATAAGGGAAGGTTTTTGACTTGTGGGGCACAGGAGACAACGGCGAATAATGGTGGTGGAGTTCTCAAAAATCGCTGGCTACACCTCGAAGGCTGCCGGCCTGGCCTTGGTGCTAGGCTACCTGAACATTATCAAGCCGCTGCGGTTCTGGGCCCGATTCCTAGTGTACGTTCTGCTCATTGGGGTATGCGCGTTGCTGGGCACCGTGGAGGGCATCCTGTTCTCGCTGTTCCGCAAGCAGGGTCTGGTGCAATGGGTGACCGCCCGCACCTTTTACGGGCTGAGTCGGGTGTTCCTGGGCTACAAGGTGGAGATCCACGACCCCAACAATTACTTGGGCACGACACGACCCGCGGTGTTTATTGCCAACCACCAGAGCGAGCTGGACATTTTGCTGCTGGGTGCTACGTTCCCCCAGTGGACGTCGGTGACAGCCAAAAAGTCGCTGCAGTGGTATCCATTACTTGGATGGTTCATGACCCTTTCCGGGGCGGTGTTCGTGGAGCGGGCTCGTCGTGACAACCCGATGCGGGCGTTTGCCGCCGCCAGCCGTGAGGTGGTTCGTGATCGCCAGTCAGTGTTCATGTTCCCGGAGGGCACGCGGTCCTACTCGCCGACGCCGGCCCTACTGCCCTTCAAGAAAGGTGCGTTCCACTTCGCCCAGCAGGCTCAGATCCCAATCGTGCCCTACGTCATCAGCAACTACACGAATCTGTGGAGCATGCGCAATCGCATCGCCCGCTCTGGCACCATCAAGGTCGAGGTGCTGGAGCCCATCAGCACCAAGGGGCTCCAGCCGGGCGACGTCGCCGAGCTTACTGAGAAGACCCGCGCAAAGATGCTGGCCAGAGCAGAGAACATGGGATACGCCGTTCCTAATTAGGATCAACCGCGCCGACCCACAGACAGAGGTGACTTTCCGACTTTCCCAATGAGGGACAAAAAATTACTGTCTCACTGGGAATTAGACAGGCGAACCGGAACCGGGCAAGCTTCCCGCAACTAGACAAGGTGCCCGAGGCTGGGAAAGGCCTTCAGAGCGCGCGCACTCTTCCGGGTTCCCAGAGGAGACGCTACGCGCCATTTAGATGGTAAGTATATAGGATAAATAAATACATTGGGCCACCCCGTCTGCTGTGTCTATCTGCGTTTTTATCACCATGGGCGTGGTCACGTATACTTCAGCATATCAGCGATCACTTTCAGCAGCTGCTCGTTCTCACAGGCAGCCGCTACACGTTCCTTGTCGTTCAGCTGTTTGTTGACCTGGTGTTCACTCTGGTGGCTGCCGGGGGTCACAGTTATCCGGATGCGAAATCGAGGCGGAAGGCTGCGTTCCAAGCGCACGCGCAGGCCCAGTCCGATCAGCGTTGCGAGACTGCAGTGTGTGATCGTAGGGGTGATTTCCACCCGGACCTCCGCTAGCTCATCTGGATTGCCGCTGTCCCGGACTTGGATCCGGTCCAGCGCCACCACCGCCAGCTGCGCCAGCGATAGCGGATGCTCGGGGTCTCTCACATTCGCAATTAGATCAAAGATCTCCTGCGCATCGATGGGCTCTACATCCTCGTCACTTTCGGTGTCGGAAAGCTCGGGATCGGATAGTTCAACGGGGTTGACATTTAGGGCAGAGTACTGCTTGAGGATGGCAAGGTCTTCATTATGTACTTTGGATTTGACCTCAGCACGAGTCGGCAGCTGCCACTCCTCAAGAATTGTGGGGTTCGAATTCTGGATCTCACTCATTGCCACAAGTAGGCTAATAATATTCCTGACTCGCTATTAGAAGTTGATTAATCCTTGGTCATGTGACATACCCTTCTGGAGCATTAAAGTGCTGCGTGATTGTTTGGAAAAAAGGCACCGTTAGAAATCCATGACAATGATAAATATATATATATATATATATATATATATATATATTTAAATGTGACTGAGGGTTTCGATTTCGGCATAGAAACGATATTTGCCATGTCGTGCTAATTTTCCACAGAAATTGGTACTGCTCGACTCACATTTTAGAGGTGCATTCTAGCCAGAATTATAAATACTTAAATATTATTTCCGCTTGCCCGAGCTTTTCTTAGGCTTTTTGGCTGCAACCATCTCCTCTTTGTGGATATCCTCCATGTTCTCACGTCGCTTTTTGCTGGGCTGCTTGACAGCAACTTTGCCATGCTTCGCCCCACGACGCACTGTCTCATCATCGAATTCTGCCTCCTTGGAGATCTCGTAACGTCTCAGATCCAACGAGTTTATAAGCTCTCGCCGCTTGTGCTGGGCCTCCTGCTCCTCTTCGTTCATCTCGCTATCATTATCCATGCCCTCGTCACGGACGAGGCCATTCGTCTCCTCGCCATTGTCATAGTCGGCCGCATCGCCATCTGAGCCATCATCTTCAGAGCTTGCCTCATCATTATCCTTACTCTCGCTGGTCTTCACGCCATCTCGCGCATCTTCATGGGCCACCATATCGTCGTCGTCCAAGCCGTCCTTGATTTCGGGAAGCTGGGCGTTGATCTCATCACTAAGAACCTTGCGGTAAAAGGCAGCGACCTTACGCATGGTCTTGTTGAACATTGCAAGGGCCTGATTCGTAGGCAGATTGAGCTCGGTACCGACATCACCAACCTCCTTCTTCTGTAGACCCATTCCAAGGAGTACCGCTTGCTGAACGCTGCTTAGAATCACCTCTTCACCGAACTCACGGCGGAAGTATGCCTCAGCAATAGAGGGGACCAAATCGGTGATCACATGGTGGTCAATACGACCTTGAGCATAGGAGTCGAGTCGCTTCAGATCAAAAGGCGAGTAGTGTGCATTGAGCCACTGTTTGGTAACCTGAGATTTGGTCCCCGAAGATGGCGCGGGAACTGACTGCAGCAAGACAAGCGCTTGCACAGCCGGAAAATCCCGAAAATTGTAGGAAAGCAGCTGGATTGCGCGATGGCCAAAGTCGATGCTGAAATCATCGAGCCATTGGCGGTTATCGTCGTTCAGAGCGCGAATCATAATGTTAGTGTGCTCACCAGTAAGGTCATTTGTGGTCTGTCGAAGATAGACCGGCAAAAACTGCTGGCGTTTCCAGAACTTGAACAAGCTCTGGGTCATACCATAAGAGACGCCCAAATAGTCCAGTGGCTCGGGCTGCATTTCACTTAGACGCATGAGCAAAGGGGGCATGCTCCGCGGATCCCTCGTTTTGAGCTCCTCCACAGCAAGTCTGTTATCACCATCGAAATCGGTATCAGAGACACGAGCATTGAGCTCGAAATCTGCGTGGAAAAGCTCGACGCCTTCTCTCAGGGGCGTGAATTCGCCCTTAAAAAAGCGAGAGAGCTGGTCCATGGCACGCGCACCGTAGCCCATGCCTACATAGTCCGGATTCGTGGCAATCCGCACGATGCGACCACCACTGAGCGACGCAAACTCTGTGTCCTGGAACTGCTGGGATACGACCCACGGGATCAAATCGCCACCGCCCCGCTGACCAGCAGCTAGCGACGAGGCCATGGACTTCTTCGAAATCTGGCCCTCTAGGGCCAGCTGAATCACACACAACGGCTCGGGTAGGGTAGTGGCTCCAGGTTTCTGTGGAGGCAACAAGACATACAGTTGATGGGCCGGTGCGTCGCTGAGAAGTTGCAGATCATTGGGGCTATTCTTGTAGTGGCTTGCAACGTATAGCCCCATGATTTTGTGCAAGAAGGCCTCGCTCACAGGGTGGAAGCTGAACAAAGTGTTGCGGTTGATAGAGTAAAGGTCGCACTCGTTAGGATGCGGGTATCCGCCAGTGCTGAGTCCACCAGCGCCCCCTGAAGAAGTAGGAGCAGAACTGGCGTCCAAACACAACAGTTTGTTCAACCATTTTTCAACAGGATCACCACTAGCGTATCTGATCGGCTCAGACAATGTGACTTCCCTCAATTTCCTATCAGAGCCACCGCTGGAGCTACGCAATTGACTCAGCAGCTTCAAGGACAGTGATCGGCCAGTGCCCTCATAACCATTGATGGTTGAAGCCATGAACACAAGATAGGGGCCCAGCAGTTTCTTCACCAACGGTAACGGAATGGCGGCCGCCTCATCAATGACGACCAACTCGGCCTGGCCCAACACATGGGCATCACTAGGCTGAATCCACTGCAAAGTCTGGCGGTGGGTCTTGAAAACGTTAACACGAACGATGGCTCGGTTAAACTCCGGGTTCGTGGACTGGATGATATCGTAGTCCTGGTGTTCTTCGAGTCCGAGAGCGTCGAAGCCCTTGAAAACAAACTCGAACAAGGTCTTTAGGTTTTCCGGGCTGGGCGACGTGATGAAAATGTTAGAGTATCCGTGGGCAATGGCCGATGCAATTGCCAAGCCCATCGCGGCCGATTTACCCCGACCACGACCAGCCGTGAGAGCGACGGTCTGTCGCAAGGTCTTGTCACTGACGGCGTCCACGAACGTAAGGATGGCCTTGGCTTGATCAACGGTCTTGCACATCTTGACCAGGGGATACACCGCGCTGACTCCTTCTAGCGAGTCTACAAGCTTCTTTAGCTCCTCGTTCTCGGTGGTGCTTGCTTTTCCGTCCTCAATTGGACGAGGAGGCAATGGCGTGATACCCCTGGCTCCGGAGATAGGCAGAACATTTAGCTCATCGTCCACCACTAGGCAGTTGCGGTTCGAATTCAGAGACAAAATGAATCTTTCATTGAATCTAGCAACCACATCATCGCGGGCCTCGGTCCGGTAGCGAGAATGAACATCCATGCTCATGGAATACAGCTGTTTAAGCGATTTCATCGACTGTAGAAGAAGCACGACGAGGCCTCCACCTTGCACGGTCTCGATGGTGCGGGCCAAGATATTTGGTGTCATCGCCTCGAAGTCCTGCAGAATAAGCATGCCGTAAGTGTTACCGAGAATCTTCTCTGTTTCCTTATAGTAGACGTAGCGGATCTGCTGCAATGAAATGAACAGCTCAAAGGGATCTTGCTGGTTCACCTCACGAGTGCCGCGCTTTATCTCGCGTTTGATCTTAGTTTCCCGCTTCTTGCGATGAGAGGTGAAGCCGAGCAGCTTCTTTTTGTAGGCCCACAGCACCTGCTTGTTACCGTTGAGATCAGCCGACGAGAGCAGGTAGTGCAGGTTCGGCAGCTGGTTGCGCGATTTGTCGCCCACCATGATTATGAAGCTGCGTTCGTTAGTCTGAACGCCATTGCGGATCACCGCAGGAATCCGCGAATCGAGTTTCTTCTGCGGCATTGGCGAACAACCAGGTTGAAATTATTCTGTTTATGGCTGTGGGCGGGGGTAACGATGTGGAAATATTTTTTTTTCCAGGATACGTTCACCATCGCTACATCGCTGAGGGTTAACCATCCACCTGGACAGCGAGCACCCAGGTGTGCGTGCGATTACGAAGAAATGCGTTTGACAATAATCAAGTGCAGAGTTCGTGACCAGTGCGTTACATTCCAGTAGGCTTCTTTCTATCTGAATAGTGAGATGTGAATCAATACCTACCCACGCTACGATTCTAAATACTAAAATCACACACCACCAACCTATTTGAGTCGTCACTGCAGTCATAGCTTGGTACTGCCCTGATGCTACTCGGTTCCCTTTTTATTTCAACGCATACTTGTTCAGCTTCTATTTTATTTTCGTCATTTCTGTACGCGAGGTACTCAAATATTTTCGCAATTAATGGTCACTTGTATTCTTTACTAGACTTGAATTCTTCAGTATTGCCTTATGTGTCCTGCCATTTGCCTTAGGACATAGCGTGATTACTCACGTGATCGTGGTATTGCCTTCGCCGCTACTGGCGAAAAAAAAAGTGTCGGCGGTTTTCCATATTTCAGCCGTGGTTGCATGCAAAGAGCTGGGAAACTCGTGTCGATGATTGCCAATTCCCCCCCCGCGAAACGCATCAAGCCAAATGCTGCTCCAAAAAAATTAAAGAAGTATAAACCGGCAGCGATTGACCCCACCAGTGCCGAGGGTGTGCTAAGACGGAACATTGCCGATGTCTGGCCCAACGCGACCTCCAACGACATGACCGCATTCTTGAACCGGGACCGATCCGCGCCATGGCCCCTGCACAAGCGGCTGGAGAACCTCGAAATCACCGCGCTAGCTGCAAACGGTAGCGGACTAGCGATGGACAAGCAGCTACAGAGAGTCGTGCTCGTGCCCTACACTCTTCCCGGGGACGTAGTGAACGTTCAGGTGTACAGAACTGAGGAATTTTACTTGGAAGCCGAGCTGCGCGATGTTGTGAAGGCGAGCCCGCATCGTGACGACTCGCTAGTCAGGTGTCAGTACTTTGGCAAGTGCGCTGGCTGCCAGTACCAGAACACAGACTACGGCCACCAGCTGGAAATCAAGCGGTCAGTGGTAGCCAATGCTTACCGGTTCTTTGCGCCCAATGTAAAGCTGCCAGAGATAGGTTCCACAGTGCCGTCGCCCACTCAGTATGGCTATCGCACTAAGCTCACGCCCCATTTTGACGTCCCGAAAAAAACGGGGCTGGTTTCCCCGGAATTTCCCATTGGATTTGGTCAGAAGGGCCGCAAAGAGGTGCTGGACATCGAGGAATGTGTCATTGGCACCAAGGTGGTCAATAAGGGCATCCAGCAGGAACGTCGGCATGCCCGCGAGAACTTTCGAAACTACAAGCGCGGAGCCACTTTTTTGCTTCGGGAAGCCATGCATGATGAATTGGTCACGGATCCGCGGGCCGTGATGCGCGAGCAGGTAGGCTCCTTTGTGTTTGAGTACAAGGCCGGTGAGTTTTTCCAGAACAACAACGCCATTCTGCCGGTGGTGACGTCGTACGTCGCTGATGCCCTGCAGGTTCTTGACGCTGAGGGCAAGCTGTCCCCGCCTAAATTCCTTGTCGACACCTACTGTGGCTGTGGGCTGTTCGCGATCACCTGCAGTGGCAACGCTGAGCGCGTTATTGGCGTGGAGATTTCAGCCCAGAACGTCGAGTTCGCTCGGACCAACGCTACTCTCAACTCGGTGTCCAACGCAGAGTTTGTGGTGGGCCAGGCTGAGAAAATCTTCGAGAAGGTCACGGCCAAGGACCACGACCCGGCACACACGGCGGTGGTCATCGACCCACCGCGGAAAGGCTGCGACGAGGTGTTTCTGAACCAGTTGCTGGATTTTGCGCCGGCTAAAATCGTGTATGTGAGCTGCAACGTTCACAGTCAAGCCCGGGATCTCGAGTACTTTTTGGGCCGGGCCAACGAGCAGCCCAATAGCTACTACGAAGTGGAGTCTTTGCGGGGCTTCGACTTCTTCCCACAGACCTACCACGTTGAGGGTGTTGCTGTGCTGCGCAAAGTGCTAAAATAGATGTCTTAGGCCTGTCTAATTTAATAATTATTTATTTGCTCACGATCGCTGCTAATTTTGCTTACTATTCTTCTCTCGGTGGTGAACATCCGGCTCTCAAAAGGTAATCTACCAGGCTCATTGGACAAATTTGCGCCTTCCTAATCGCTCGCGAGTTGGCTAGTAGCATTACACTTACACCACATCAGGAGCTTCAGCCAGGTATTCTTCTATCTACCGTTTTGTGCATGTCACCGGACTGAAAAGAGACGGCGCTAGAGTTATGTAATTTTGAGGTAGCCTTGGTTGTGTGGAGCCGCCAGCGGCTCCCCAAATGAATGTGGTGCAATATTTGAGTCCACGATCATGGCTGTCTTCCCCGTGAAGGTGCCGCGAGCAAGCGCTCGAATTAAATGGGTATGACACAAGCTGGCATCAATGGTAAGCAGCACAAGAGACCTCGCAATAACCCCTCGACAGCACTGACATAACACGACGACAACTTGGCTGAATTCTCATCGCTGCCGCACAGTGGATCGCTTCCAGCATGCTTTCCAAATCTCTTTGCACCTCAGAACCACCTAAGTTTCACTGCGGCGCATCTCGTGCTGAACGACCGCTCGTCTCGGTGGGTTCGCGGTGAATGCAGTCCAATACTGAGGCGTTCAGAATTGAACAATGTCCTAGATCGAAAAAAAATATTCTGGGTTGATCTGGCTAGAATTAGCGCATGGTGATCTCAACTTGTATCGCTCTGTCCGCAGAGCAGACTGTTATTCTGCGTTTTCCAGTTGACCTCGATAATAATTGGCATGTCCGGGTCCTAAAGTCATTAATTAGACCCTCGGCAGTCTGTCCATACTTGCCTTGCCAGACTCGATCCACTCTGGGTCCACGAGCTGGTCACGAACCTCATGGAGCAGCCGATACGATGTGCGAATAGTGCCGTCACTGACATCGGTGTACTCGGCTATGGTTGTGCCGGGCAGCTGTTCATCGAACAGAGCCGTGGCCATGTAGATTGCGGCGGCTGCCACCGAGGTCGGGCTGCGGCCCGCCAGCGTGCCGAGCTCTCGCACCCGAGAAGCGATGTGCTCTGCCGCCCGGGTGGCCGGCATGCTAGTGTCGAGCCTCGAACAGAATCGGCGGATCAGATCCTCGGCCCGTGTCTGCAGCGACCGGTACGATGTGGAGTCCTGCATGCCCAGTCCCAGCTCCTGGCTGCTGGTTCTCTGTAACACCCGCTCCATGAATTTGAACGTGCGGCCGATCTCCTGGGGCGGGATCAATGTCAAGGCAGCAATCTCTCTAAACGTGCGTGGGACTCGTGAGTAGCGGCATGCAACGAAGATTGCCGCGGCAATGACCGATCCTGTTGACCGGCTTCGCAGCGTGGGCTGACCGTACACAACCCGATAGGCTTGCTTCGCCGCGTCCTGCACGGTGCGGGGCAGCGAGTCGGCCTCGCAGATATGGGTAATCCGCGAGAATGCCTGAAGTAACTGGCCCTCCTTCTTGTCGCTGGAGTTGTTGTTCTGAGCCCGGCTCAACTCCCGTCCGAATGAGGACCCGGGGGGACCCATGGCAACAATGGTGTCGAGCTGGTTGCCCTCTAGAAGGGGGTTCGCAGCGTCACCTACACGGCTTGGGTCGTCACTGCCGTGGTCATCGTTGGAGAACGTGCGCCACTCTGACCGGCTGTCGACAATCCGGTCGCTCAGCACGAGTCCACAGTTGCCACAGACCATGTCACCCTCGGCAAATCGCTCCTCGATGTCGGGCGGATCCAGGCGGCATTCGGGGCAGATGAGCTTGACGTTGAGGTCGGGGCGGAAAGGCTCAGCGGGAACGGCAGCCATGGTATTCAGTGAGAAGAATCACCACTGAGGCTGGTGCATTTAATTGCGGTTGCGGTTAGGGCTTACCCCGGGCGTCGATACATCTAGAATCGCTATGATAATTCATCCGCTTAACTATATTTTTACTGATTCCCAACTACCGATGGGTTCGCATCTCAATGATTCCCATGCCTACTGTGTATAAGGATTTCACAGTCTGTTCGGTTTCAGTGATTCGCTGATGTCTCAGTGACCGGGGTACTTCCAACGACATGTATAAATTCGCTAATGTAAGGGAAGAGGTACTCGGAAGTGGGTCAGACCGAAATAACCTTTCGGCCGCCGCTTTAACGAGCCGATTGATGTTTTCCTTAATGAAGTTATCTCCAGTAGGGTGTCTACATCGTCCTACGAAACTCTCAAATAGAAATCCACGAGTCGTATACAAGCCCTCTTTATAGCTTCGTTTGTCATTGGGCGCTTCTATTTGTTCTTAGATTATGTTTTTCCAGATTGGTCAAAAAAAAAAATAAAGAGTGGCTGCTTGTTGCACTCACGACAATGCTGTGAGTGCCAATCAAGTTGCGCACCCACAAACTAGTTTTTACCTTACCAGATTACCAAACCAGTAATTCAACGCTTTACAGAGTAAATTAACCTCTCATTACGCATATATTGTCCTAGATTTAAAATTACGCAAAGGAAGTCGATAAAAGTCTCATTAGATCTATATATATAGTTCCATGCAAACGTCTTTAACAATAGGCACTTTGGCCGAGTGGTTAAGGCGGAAGACTCGAATCTTTCTGATTGTTATCTTCTGGGCTCTGCCCGCGCAGGTTCGAGTCCTGCAGGTGTCGCCATTCTTTTTTATCGTTTTCGACGACATACCCTAACATCTATAAGGTAAGCACCACCGCGCTGAAGAATTGTACTGGTTTTAACGTGTTTTCGAGGGGGTGGTAGTAGGGGAGAGTTGCTATAGGTAAGAATTTTTTCGATAACATGGCACTTTGGCCGAGTGGTTAAGGCGGAAGACTCGAATCTATTGATTGATATCTTCTGGGCTCTGCCCGCGCAGGTTCGAGTCCTGCAGGTGTCGCCATTTTTACCTACCTGTCCGAACAACCCTAACATCATCACATGTAAGCTGGGCGCGGCAATATATGACTCTGTACGCTTTTTTGTCCCTAGATATGACGAAAATGTCAGTCGCTTCTAGCGGCCGATTCACATGGTGTCAGATTACTGATCTCATTGTATTAATAGTTCTGCCCAACCTACGACGAGATTCCATAACATTGATCATCATACATTGCGCATAATTTTTTGATGAACGACCTCAAAGCGCACACTTTTCCCTAATAAACAGTTCCAGAAACTAGAAGCCACTTATATATTCTACACCAGGCGAGCATATCTATATTTTAGAACTACTTAGACCCCCCGTACCGGTTTGTAGGTGAGCATGAAGTAATTGTAGATGACCATGGTCATTCCCACTGTGGTGACGCTCACCAACACGGGCCACACAAAGAGGCGCGGGTCATGGAAGATCATCGTAATAATGAACAGAATGATCATTCCCCAGTTTTGCAGGGACTTCTCATATGCACTATACCTTCCACGCTCCGATTCAGCGACGCCGTCCTGAACGATGATCTGGGTACTAAGGTCGAAACCCCAAAGTCCGATTCGCGAAATAGCCACGCCCACGGACAGGATCACACTGGACAAAGGATTGGTATAGCTCGCAAAGAGCGCTGCTGTCACAATCAGCGTAAGCCACTGGAAGTCGATAAAGCCCGCGGCAGCCCGTAGCGGACCCACGCGATGCACCACTGCTGGGGCCACAACAGTGGCGCTCAGCTCGATCACCACCGAACCCGTGCGGAACCAGGTGATTGTGCGCACAGGCATACCGGAAGCCAGTAGATAGGCGATCATCTGACCCGAAAACGCCAGCACCGTAATGTAGCTGAAGGCCACACCCACAGAGACTGGCATCAAGGGATGTTTCCAAAACGAGAATGGAGGACGCGGAGACGACGCGGCGGATGACCCTGATAGCAGCCGGGTCTGTTCACTGGGCTGAGCCATGGCCCGCTCGGCGTCGATATCAGCCTCGGCGTCTTGCACCGATCTGTCGAAGTCCTCATCCTCATCGGCACGGACAGCCAGTAGTGGCACGGCACGGTACACCCGCGCAATCGCCCAATATTCCAGCCCACAGCTGCATGCACTCATTAGAAGCACGGTGAGCACTGCCCCGCGGTGCGTGGCCCCGTCTACAAAGCCGATGACGGCAGGGCCCAGTAGCTTGCAGGCCAGGTCAATAAACCGCATGCGAGCATTGAGCCGTCCCAGTAGCTTGCGATTATCGCCGGCCACCACGACCACCCAGTCGCGCTCCACAGCCACAGTGTTCACGATGCTCCACGAATTTTCAGTCCCACCAAGCACCGACAAGGCCAACAGCATCACAAGCTGATTTGCGATTGGGAACAAAAACAGCAGACATGCCAACACAACTGCTACGCGCTGCCCTACAATTGACCAGCGCACCACACTTAGCCTATTGTGCCTGTCGATGTAGGTACCGAAATGGTGGGCCCACAGGGCTCCCGGCAATACACTGGCAAGAGCGTATACCGACACGGGAAACAGCGTACCAGGGTACAAGGTGGCCAGAAACAGTACGGAGCCGAACTGGAAGACCCTGCTGTTCCAGGTCGACAGAAAGTGCGACGTATACAGCAGTTCGGCCTGGCTCATCGTGACAGTAGAGTAGTAACCCTACCCAGCCTCTATCAAGTAATAATGATAATGTGGATGACCGAGGTTCGATGAATTGAGTAAGCCTGATGCTATCCGAGCTTGAAGAGTACATAAAATATCAATAAGAGTTCATTCATATAGACATATTAATGCCTATTCACGGTGCTGATGAAGGCTCGAAACTCTACGTGTTTTATCGAATAGACATCATCATAATTAGCAGAGCACGAACATGCATGTATGATAACCCTATCAAGCAGCATTCAGCGCTAGAATATGGTCCTATAAGCCGATCAGCATTTAGTCAGGTCCTGTCCTGATAAGCATGCTGAGAGGTTCGAGCCCTATTTCTGGGCGGATCTGATTAGGAAGTGTGAGAAGGTAGCGAGTACTAGTATTTAGTAGGATCCTTGAACAGCGCCTAGTGGCTCTCTAATTTTACCATAAGTCGTATGAACGGCCATTGTTCGCACCAAATGGCCCTATGGGGACCAATAAGTAGAGCAAATAGTACAATGGTCTGCAGAAACTCAGATTTGACAATTCAGCGGCCCAGATTGGAATGGCTACAGTAACTTTCTCGCTCGACTGCAACATAGATGAAACCTATGCCCGTTGGATAGACCCAACTCTTGATTGACACTGGGTGAGAATTGATCATTATTAAATACTATTTGAAACATTCGGCTCCCTCAGTTCTCCGGAGGGATACACGTTGTACCACGGGCAGATGTGGATAGGCATTAACAGGCGGTGCGAGCAAGGGTGAGCTCACAGAAGATCTACAGAGCCTATCAATGAGAAAAGCCCGCGGCAGTCCGAGAAATCTCGTCCGCTTCGAGGAAGTGCGCGCTCCATCCAATAAAGTAAGCAGGAGAGTCTAGAACTGGTGCTCATCCAGTGGTGGGTCACGCCTGGGCCAGCCGTTTGCGTACCTCCGTATCCATCATTTGCCGAACCAGCTGGCACCCCGCGATGCCGAGTTCCACGGCGGGACCCAGCCCGTCCATCAGCAGTCGCTTCTCTAGGACCAACAGCGAGACCTTAGGACTGGTGCCCGTGACCCCTACTGTGAGGTTAGGCAGTTCCGTGACCTCGATCTGGTTAGGATCTAGAAGCGGGGCATCCTGATTCACGGCCACGGCCACGGCCGAGACGTACTCCAGCATCGGCACACCGGCATCAATCAGGGCCAGGCACATAGCATTGACGCAAGTCGGTAGCAGGTTCCCATCTTGGGCCAGAACATGGAGATTTACCACAACCTCTGTTCGCGGGGCGAAGTGTGTGATCACGGCCGAGGCAAAGGTCTCCCGAAGGTTGATGCTGAGCTCCTGCAACGGTCGCTCGTTGCTGGTGTGCTTGCTGCGATTTTGGGAGCTGAAGGGGGCCACAATGATGTTCACTGTCAGGGTAGCCTCGGCACTGTTCATTTTAGATCGGCCACTGGGCTCCTGGGGGCCCGCCACTGTGCACACAACGCGCGATGTGCCCATGTCCACCTCAGCACTGCCGTCGGCGGCTTTTGCATGGGTGCCCAGACGGCATCGGAAGTACCGCAGCTCGTTGAACCGCCTACCATCCACGCGTAGGCCTTCGGGGGAGTACAGCTCGAATCTGGACATCCCCAATGGTGCGTATGCCTGGTAGAACCACGGTGAAATTTAACCGAGTTGGGCGAGGGCACGGCTTGGCCGGCCCACCCTCCACCCTACCATGCTCGCTATAATCTACCAAGCAGGAGAGCGCTGGAACGGCGCGGAGGTTTAGTTAAGTAGATAGCTAGGTAGATGGAGTACCGGCGATGCCGAATCAGCTCGCTTGCTGTGGCAAAAATGTGCAGGCACGCCGCGAACGCAGGCACCACGGAGGTGATGGGAATGCTCGTGGGTCTGGCCAAGGACGGCACGTTCGACGTCGCAGATTGTTTTGCGCTGCCCGTGCAGGCAACAGAGACCCGAGTCAACGCCATGGCCGAGGCCTACGAGTACATTGTACAGTACATCGGCGCGAACCGGCTGACGGGATCGGTTGTGGGCTGGTACCATAGCCATCCGGGGTATGGTTGCTTTTTGTCGCGCATCGACATCGAGACCCAGGCTCAGAATCAACGGTTTCAAGATCCGTTCGTGGCCATTGTGTTGGATCCTTTAAATACAGTGCGAGACCGTCGAGTAGACATCGGGGCATTCCGCACCGCTGTTGGCAATGACCCAGAGTTCTACCCCCTTGAGGTTGAGTACTACCGAAATCCTCACGACATGGCGCTGCTCACAATGTTAGATAACAAAACGTGGGCTCACACACTGTCAGAGAGCTCATCGTAGACAGTGTGTGCTCGGACTTTCGGCAATGTCATCTCACAGACTGCGAAGCCATAGCTCAGGCATTGTATCATGGAACATCTAATGTAAGGGGTGCTATGTGACACAATCTTGAAAATAGAGTCGAAGCTGTACTTGATGGCAGCCCCCGAACAACGTGATTTACATAGGGTCCTCTGAATCATTATAGCATCAATTGCTCGGTAAGGCTCGATCAAATTAGAAGAAACTAGTCGTTGGTATACGGTAAACATGGAACATTGAGGCATTATACAGGTTCTGCGAAATCTGAATTGCGATCAGAGCAGAACATTCAGGAGTGATCTAATTTGTTATCTGAAGTACCGCTATCCACTGGGATTGATGCTTTATTTAAGGTTCCTCACCCGCACTGTTACAGAGGTTCATCATCAACTCTCTCCATGCGGATCTTTTTCGGGATTCTCTGGGGACTTCTTAGAAAATATCACATTGGGACTTGTTGGGACCTTCTCGGGATCTTCTTTGAGACTTGAGATGTCAGTCAATTGCTGTCATCCCACATCTTCCGCGCAATCGGTGACTCCGTGAGCCAGGTCTCTGAGTCGAACAAATCCATGCGATCGCTCAAGGCTGACCGCGGGAGTGGGAACCCTGGATGCGGCCCGGGCACGGTTTCACCGGTTGGGGTCCCGCCCGGCGGGATAGCCTTTGCCGATGCTATAGTGTCGCCCGGGCTTTGAAACGTATTCCTACGAAATTGTGGGAATATATCAGGATGGTTCGTGGGAGCACTGACAATTGAATCACACGCTGAAATTTGAGAATCACTAGAAACATCTCTGGGATCAATTACAATAGCTTCCTGTTCAGAGAAGTTTTGATCCACAAAAAGGGATTTGTCCAGGGCAGGATCACTTATGTCCCCTGGCGGTTTTTGGGGTCGGTGAGTGAACGGGCGGTACACGCTGGCGATCCACCGCGAGGTCCGCTCGTAACCCTGAGTCCGCAATAGGTGGCCAACATAGCCGTAGAACTGAGCGGCGTCGTCGAGTTGGCACGCCCACGCTAGTAACTGCGCGCTATCTGGCCTGATCAGCGCCTCAGCTCGTTGGGGGTGGTGTAGAGCGAAGTGCAAGTTTAGCATCGCTTGCCCACACTGTTGATGGTGAGGGGTCAAACTCACCGGCAGCACGATTTTTGGAAATTTCATGCTCTCAATTGCCAGTTCGCCGCGCGATGCGGGGCCACAGAGCACAGATTATTTGAGTGCGGTCTGCAAGATCACTTGAAGTGTGCAATTTTGGCAGGGTGAAGCTCGTATCCGGAAATCTTTTTTCCCCACGCTCCCGATTATTCAACCGCCCCACGCGGTCTTTCACGGGATGAGAAAATGGGGTTATTTGCTGTTGCCGATTTAGGTAGGCATAGGCGGGATAAGGGTACAACGACCATTTCACCACGGCATGGAGACTCTGTTTGAGGTCGAGCAGCGCGTTCTGGGGGAGAACCCACGTCTGCTCAGCGACTCGAGCCTGGCTAGTCTTCGTAAGTACAAGTACTCTAGCGTTGACCGTAGCCTTCTCGCGCACTACGTGCTCACTCCGCTCTGGAACTGGTTGGCCGAATACATGCCCGGTTGGCTGGCGCCCAATGTGATCACGCTTATTGGAATCAGTGCCATTCTTGTGTGCAACCTCTTGGTACTAATCTTACAGCACGGCGATCTGTATACACACATGCCAGTGGCTGTGTATTGGCTGATTGGAGTTTCCTTCTTCTTCTACCAGACTATGGATAATATTGACGGTAAACAGGCGCGTAGGACTGGCACGAGCTCTCCTTTGGGCGAGTTGTTTGACCACGGAATCGACTCGCTCAATTGCCTATGGGGTGCTCTGCTGATGGTTGCATCTTGCGGCCAAGGCTCCAGTTGGGTTGGTGTCGTGAGCCTGGTCGCTCCCATGCTCGGCATGTACTTCAGTGCGTGGGAAACGTATTACACCAAGACTTTATTTCTGGACTATCTCAATGCACCAACGGAGGGACTTGTTGTAGCCATGGGCATTCACTTTGCTGCCGGGATATGGGGTCCTCAGGTGTGGCAGCAACCACTGTCAGCGGACCCCGAGTCCTTTTTTCACCGATTTCATCGTGGAGAGCTCTGGACTTGGCCTTTGCTAGCATCGGTGCTATTTTTGCACATTCCGTCCTGTGTGTGTAACGTGTATCGGTCGGATCGCCGCGACCTTCCTGATCGGACTAACCGCACTGAGTTCTGGTGGAAGCATCAGTTTGCAAATCTCTGGCCTATGGCACTGGTGGTGGTCAGTATGCTTCTTTGGTGCGCGGCCCCCAACGGGGCAATTCTGGGCAGTGCTGACGACCCGGCGGATGGTCATTTGTTTCTGTTCGGCTGGTGTTTGTCATTCACTTTTGGCCGTATTTCCACCACCATCATCCTGTCTCACCTTTGCCATTCGCCTCAGTTCCCACACTTGAACCTCTCTGTGGTGCTTCTGGTTTTTGGCGCTGTATGCTATGGTATTCTTCCCCGACTAGGTATCACCTGGGCCCTGATCAGCGAGCTTATGTACTTGCGGCTTTACTTTGTGTTCAGCGCCGTTTATTTCTTTGGGTTCGCTGACCTGGTGATCGACCGGATCACGCACTATCTCGGCATCCGTGCGTTCACCATCCCGCGAGGAGGTCTCAATCTTAATTAGATCAGAGTATATATAGGACCCCCACAGAGACTTAGTTGCTGCTTTGCGTGAAAAGTGATAAGGGAGAAATCTGGGGAAGAAATTAGGGAGAGTACGAATACCGACAAATCAAAGATGCTCCATAATACACGCCCAACGCAGAAACGCAATGGGAATCATAGAGTATATATCTAAAATACGTCGTACCTTGTGAATCGGTGTCTAGCTGCAACCAAGAGCACGCAGGGATGGAAGGGAGGTTTGCTCTGTCTCGAACCTCATGATGCCTGGTTAAAGCAGATTAGAATCTATGAGAACAGGAAACTTGAAATTCAGCGATGATACCTCCTAGATGACCTCTTCATTATTCATGGAGCAAGCCCGGTTCGGGCAATAAATACTTACGCGATCTTTTGTTTCTTCACCGGTAGCACCGCTTGCTTAGCGCTCCGCGACCGAAGAATTCCCTGAGTTGCCGCCTCTACGGGCCATGACGATACGCTATTCTTTGCCGAATTCGCATTCAGACCCCATAACCCGATCAGATTGGCGATATCCAGTGGCGCCCGCAGGTCACCTGGAGTAGCCGCCCCAGAGCTGATGACTATGCCGCGGTTTCGTGCAGCTCGGAACAACATTGCCGCATTGGCGATCAAATGACGCATCGGGCGCGAGGTTACGTAGCACACCTCGAAGCAAACACCTCGAGAGATTGCCGCCCCGCACAGCTTATGTCTAAGAGGGAAAGGCAACCGACCGCCTGTTGGAATACAAATGAGGTCGATATCTAGGGCGGTGGCGCAGGATTGTAACTGCTTTTCCGTGATTGGAGCTACGGCCACGAGATCGAAAAGCCCTGGCTCAGAAAGTAGCCCCAAATTCGGGTTCGTCGGACCATCCTCTAGTAGTAGCGTAACGCGCTTAAGTAGTTTCAGGCCTGGGTTGGCGCGCTGAAGCTTGTCGAACACGGCGGGGGTCAGACTGGTGGCCAGCACCTGTTTAGCCGCCTTCGGGGTCGTGACCTCGATGTTGAGAGCAGCAACATCGTAGTGCAACGTGCGCAGAAACGCCAGCGTCTCGGCCACGCGGGACTCCGCGAGCGGAGCGGCTACATCAGCCGGCCATCTCACGTTAAGATCAGCATACATGGGGGTAGAAAGGGTTAGGCCGGAAAATTCAGGTGGACCGACTAAAAGCTCTGCTATCACAGACAAAGGGCTCTTGGCCAAGACGTTGACACATATGGTCAGAGAAATAATCATCGATATTGCAAAATTTGAAGATGGAAGCGCTATCTTTTCTCCCGCATCAACTAGCTAGTGTAGCTCTAAGAACTATGCGTAATGTATATCTGAAGACACTGTATTCAGGTTCTCAAATCCTGCGTGACAATTTTTAACATATGCCCACTCCACATAATAAAAGACCATCACGATCTGAACGTATGGGCAGTTGTACGCGAAAGCGATCATAATCGATCATAAGCCTGTTTGATGGTCGACGGTCGATCCTGGCGGTGTATAGACCATTAACCCTGGCCCGCAATACATGATTTCCACGAACGGACAGTCCATCTACGATCACTAAGGATTACTAATCCAAACATTATGTAGATCAAATATCATTTTTTTGGATCAGAAAGGACCACTGGGTGTGTGCATGATGAGGCATAGGAATACACACTCTAGACCACATCGATTCAAATTTAGGCCCACACTCAGCATCGAAATTCAAAGACCAGAATCATAAAACAGTAAGTCAATAACTGCGACTTCCAGCAGTACTAGTTAGCCGATAAGCTCACATCTGGGGGCCAATGGGCTCAAGCTCATTTGGGCGCCCAACAGAGGCGTGCTCTTAAGCCGTACGTGAACCTTTTAATAGTGGGACATACATATATAATATGGATCCATCAATACTCCACCTGTGATCGAGATTTAACCAGTTTCTGCTGATGTGTGTGTGTGCACCTGGATCAAGGTCGTATGTGCGACCTGCATAGTGTGATCAGGGTTTGCTCGCGTGTGTTTATTTCACTTTTTGAAGAGGTGCTCCGTGCCCTGATCAGGCTTAACGCTGGAAGGCTCGCACGCGCTAAGACGCAGCTTCCAGTGATTAGATAACTCCTGCGATTTAGTCCGCATCTACCACCGGTTCCGGCGACATCAAATAATTATTTGAGGGGTAAGAACCCCCATAAGTGTAGCATAGAAGATTCTATTCGACTACTGCGATGACAGTCGTCGCCATTTTGAGGCCATGAGCGACATTTTGTGCTCAGCTGCTGTGTGTGTTTGCAGATTGCATTCCCCCGGCTGCATATCCCGGGATTTCGAGGGCTAGGATCGAAACAGCCGAGTCTAAACGGACGGCAATAAGGTGTTCATGTCACCGAAAAGATGGCACAAAAACAAGGATATATGGACCAGCATGCGGCGTAACTTAATAACAGACTGTTGACGACTACAGTTTTCCATATGTGACCCAGACTGCGTTCTTTATTTGAACAGTACCGAACACTCGTGACCTCATACGTAAGTATTTACTCATCACACCTCGCCCTTACCCTTCCTGCTGATTTGCCTATCTCCTTTTTACTCCCCAGCTGCCCTCCCAACGCCGGCCCCCGCTTACACGACGATTATGACACCACGCCCAACCGTCCCCACCTAATCACCATTCTGGACGAGCCAAAAATCAGACGTTTTCTTCCAGCGCCCCCACAACTTCGGAGTTCAGGACCCGATTACCCCCGAGCGAGCCCAGGATAATCGTCACCGTCTCGCCCCTTCTCTGCCGTTCCCTTCCGTTCCGCCGCAGACTTAGCCGCTTTCGCTCCGGGCCCCGTTTCTGCCACGCTTTGTGACGAACCGCAGTTCCCCGGTCCCTTTCTCCCCCTCGATAATTAGCCCCACCTATTGCGACGTAATCGGCCATGACGCGCGACCTTCACCAGAGCATCGTGGGTGTGCACTACAGCGTCGGCAAGAAGATCGGCGAAGGCAGTTTCGGCGTGATTTTCGACGGCACGAACATGCTGAATCACCAGCTCGTGGCCATCAAGTTCGAGCCCCGTAAGTCTGAGGCCCCACAGCTCCGTGACGAGTATAGAGCTTACAAGACTCTACGGGGTTGCTTAGGCATTCCCAATGTGTACTACTTCGGCCAGGAGGGCCTGCACCTCATTCTCGTTATTGATTTGCTGGGCCCCAGTCTGGAGGACCTTTTCGACTGGTGTGGTCGCAAATTCACGCTGAAAACTGTAGTCATGGTCGCGAAGCAGATGATCTCCCGGGTCCAGACCATCCACGAGCGCTCATTGATCTACCGCGATATCAAGCCGGACAACTTTCTGATCGGCCGTCCCAATACCCAGATGGCTAATCTGGTGTATGTGGTGGACTTCGGCATGGCCAAGCAGTACAGGGACCCTGTCACGCTCCAGCACATCCCCTACCGTGAGCGCAAGTCGTTGAGCGGCACTGCCCGTTACATGAGCATCAATACCCATCTTGGCCGCGAGCAGAGCCGCCGCGATGACCTTGAGGCGTTGGGCCATGTGTTCATGTACTTCTTGCGAGGCGGATTGCCTTGGCAAGGACTTAAGGCGCAAACGAACAAACAGAAGTACGAAAAGATCGGCGAGAAGAAGCGTGTGACCCGAGTGAGTGCATTGTGCCAGGGGTTTCCCGCGCAGTTTGCTGAGTACATGACCTATGTGCGCAACCTTCACTTCGAGGAGACGCCGAACTACGACTATATGCGGGATCTCATGACCGAGGCACTCAAATCAGTGGGTGAGGTCGAGGATGGCGAGTACGACTGGATGCTACTCAACGACCGCAAAGGCTTCGACTCCTCAAACAAAAAGCCCAATCTTCACGGTTATGGTCACCCGAACCCCCCGGGCCAGTCCAGACACCACCACGCATCGGCAGCGGCAGCGGCGGCCCGGAGATCCAAGCCTAGTGGCTTGCAAGTTCCTGACGCTAACGGCGCCACGGGACCCTCGGGCTCTCTGGCTGGCGGAGGCGGCACGGGCAACCCCGGCTCGTCCGCCGCCGGTGGGGGTGGTCTCCGTAGCTCTAGCGCCGCCGCCGTGGCATCGGCCTCCAATAATCCGGTGCAACCGGGCGGGACCCAGGGCGGGACCCCGGGAGGTGCTAACGGCGCGTCGAGTGCCGCCGCTGCCACGGCGCAATCAAAACAACAGCAACAACAGACGCAAGCCCGCGGTGAGCCAACAACCCCGCAGGCTCCGAAAAACTACCAGGACAACAATCAGTACCCGCAGCAAGCTACAGCGGGACACAGCGGTACCCAGCAGCGCGTTCAGCAAGACGACGCTGCCAGTAGTAAGGCCCGCTGCTTCGGCTGCTGTGCGTAGAACAATTACCTGGGCTATACAGCGCTTGCCCGACGGATAAGTTTGTGAACGAGGTAATTACTCTCAATAGCCATTGCTTGGTGGATGTGTTCGCGAGTTGCGTTGATGGCTTCCGTAGACGCCTCTCCTACTTCGACCTCATCACAAGACCCGCCTCATAATAATTCTGTGAGGATGGTATCCCCATGGTTCTCCTTGATGGCTTCCTTTCGACGGCTTTCCCAAATGGTTGGCTTTGCAAAGTTTAATTGCAACCCCCGGATGCGATCGCCTCATCTTGTCCCTCCTCGGTGTAACTGGGTTACCCGACGCGATTGCTTCCGAACTCTCGGCATAGCTGGAATGATGCATCCGACTAATAATCATCACGCCAGCGTTCCTTTCTCGCGAAGTGAGTCAAAAGTGTTAGTCTTGTAGTCTAGAACAGGAGCAGCTGGTCCCTGTTTTCGTATAATAGTAATGATTTTGCAATAAACGTAATGTGAACGTTCTTTTGAAAGTAGGGAACCGGTGGATAACTAGACCCAGCAGCCGCAGGGGCCCTGATTATACACTGATGCTTTGACTTCTGAGCGCATGTTCTATTTTCCATGCTCAGCCATAGCCGAGGTTCAACGCTAACAAATTTTAATGTCCAAGTACCTTTAAATAATGTACCAACCGTGAATGCACAAGTATTAGAAGTGGAAGTGAACATACCTGTCTCTGCTGCCTTAAATTGATATTGTTAGGGGTAGGCTTAACGGTCTATTAATACTAGTAAAGCGCAACGTTGAATATCAAAAGCCATTTTATATTTAGGGCTTCCTACGGCAGAATTCACTTTGAAAAAGGAGGACTACTCCGTTAAACCGCATTTTGTCTGCAAGTATTCCGATTAATGTACAGATTTATAAATAATTAGAAGCCGAAAGGGCTACCACCTCCAAATTGGGCACCTCCACCGAATTGGCCACCACCGAACTGACCGCCACCAAACATCTGGAACAAAACGGACGGATCGACACCACCACCAGGGCCAAAGCCACCACCGTAACCGCCACCAAAGCCATCAAAGCCCATTTCAGCCTCGAGGTCAGCGCCAGTATCATAGCGACGGCGCTTGTCATCATCAGAAAGGGTTTCATACGCCTCAGTGACTTCCTTGAACTTCTCGGCCGCTTCCTCATCACCGGGGTTCTTGTCAGGATGATAGCGCAACGCTTGTTTCCGGTAAGCCTTCTTAATCTCCGGGGTGCTAGCCGTTTTGTCAACTCCGATCAACTTGTACAAATCCTTGCGCTGAGACTTCTTAAGCTCGAGTTCGGCTTCGCGCAACTCCACCCGAACCTTCTGGTCCTGAGGGTCCGCTTCCAGCACTTTTTTGAATGCGGCAATACTCTCATCAAATTTTTCTAGTTGAAGTAAAGAGCGCGCCTTGAGTCGCAACGGCTTGACGAACGTGGGGTCGGCTTCCAGCGCCCGGTCCGCGTCGTCCACGGCCGCTTGGTGATTGCCGAGTGCGCTCTGAGCGGAAGCTCTGTTAGAATATAGCTTGGAAATGTGAGGACCACTCGTGATGTTGAGCTCTGACTTCATGCTGAGTTCAAGGGCCTCAGTGTACAGCTCCTGAGCCGCCGCATAGTCGCGGGCTTTAAAAGCGTCATTGCCGCGCTGCTTCACCGCCTCAAGAGACTTCAACAACTTGAACTGGGTGCGGGCGCCGGGGGAGTCCGGGTCGAGCTGCAGCGCTTGGCGGTAGTGAGCAACCGCGGTATCCATGTCGCCCGAGTTCTGCAGCACAAGCCGAGCCCGAAGCTGCAGCGCCTCGGTTGTCTTCCGCTCTCGGAGAAGGTTGATAGCCATTTTTTCCGCCTCTGAGGTGCGCCCCAGTCCAGCAAGAAGCTCAGCCTCGCGAAGCTGCCACGAATAAGGCGTAGGGACGTTGCGGCCAAGGTGACGGCGCGCTGCGTCTAAGGCGTAGAGAGCGCCCTTACCGTCGAGTTTCATAGCCTGGTTGAGATTACGCTGCATCTCCAATGCCGGCAGAATGTCTGCTTGGCTGGGGGGGGTAGTGAGCTGGTCGAAGAGCGTCAGCGCACGATCTGGCTGCCCTAGCAGAGCCGTGACCTTGGCAAGCTTCAGAAGGTGCTTGGAATTGGATTTATCCAGGTGATGGGCCTCCTGAGCATCCTTAGCGGCAAGTTCGTATTTTGCCAGCGCCATGTAGGCAGCGCTACGATTGCCTAATAGAGTGGCCCTGGCGTCATTTTCGAGATCGGTGAGCTGCAGAGCTTCCGAGTACTTTTCAGCTGCTCCTGCGTAATTTTTCTGCTTGAAAAGCGAATTTCCTTGCTCACGGAGTTCTTCGGCGCTCATTCCTGGCTGTACGCAATCTTTTCAGTGGTGGCGTCCCAACCTAGTCGCGGTTTTTCTTGTTCGAGGCCCTACGTTCTGCCGAGGCGACCTTGAAAAATTCAGAATCAGGTGATACCTTATCGACCGTACACTTGATCATCAGCATTGCCTAAAGCAGCTGAGTGTGTCGAAGACCCTATACGGCAAGGGCTTGAGAAGGCACAAGAAGGTCCAGTCAAAGAGGGAATACCGATGTGTACTGCATAGTCTAAGGTGTAGCATGAAAATAAGGGATAATTTCAGGTATCGAGCATAATTGAGCCAGTTGTGAAATATATCCTCACCTTATAATGACTGCCAAATCTGCATTCTTTCGTCTTATACGTATGTGTGATGTCAACCTCGCGTTCAGGGGGTGGGGAGGGGCTAATAAGTTTCGCAGGATGTGAAACTTATTGTACGCAGGAAGAGTATATTGGAGTAAAGAATCACCATAAAATCAGTTGCAGAGGGCACTAATTCCGGAATTTCTATCTAACACGAATGTGATATCCCCGCTGGAGGCCCTGGCTACCTCACGTGTGTGTGCCCAAAAAGCCTAGGCAATAATACCCTTTAACCTGTCTGTAAAGTCCTCAAAGTCTTTAAGGGTTGATCAAATCTGAATTAAATCGGGCTAAAATTAGTTCGAAAGTATAGTCGAGGATAGATTAGGTATAGCAAGTTAGCGTATGGAAAAGGTGAGTTAATATCACCAGTTGCACTTAGAATGTATAGCCAGTAAGCCAATGTATCTGGGGGATGCCATGCTTGGCTGTTGGCTCGCGATTTTCTCGATTACACAGAGTAGCTAAACGAAGATGCGATGACAAGATAATCAATGGGAGCTGAAGTCCTCGCATGAGAGTATCTGAAGATTTTGCGGTGGAAATATAATTTCACCATGGACTGAAGTAGTTCAATGCGATTGAGCGACGAAAGAAGAAGGTACGTAAGAAATCATTCGATTCGTCGCATGCATCAACCCTACATATGCTGGAATCCATCGTTTACCCTGAATGACAGGAAAGGACGCAGCGGATCTCTTTCATTTCTGGGGAGGATGCATGTAACTATATAAAGTAGTATCAGCACGAGCTCACGATAACTGAAGGTAAATATTTTCTAATGCACGTTCTGCCAACTCAGATATATATATATACATGTCACACGGGGTAATAGTAGTAGGAGTAGTAGTAGTATTTTCAATTCACTTCTATCTATCGTCTGCATCCTGTGTTATGCGACTGAACTCACCTATATTACTTATATGCTATGGTGGCGTCAGTGGGAAGGACCCTGTGCCTTCGCCGGATTTGGCTTCTAATTCAGCGGAAAGATTGCGTAGCGGGAACAACATCAACACCACTCACTTCAGCGCAAACAGGGTGTACTTCAACTCGAATTTCAAGTTTGATGTGGACAGTCTATCGCCTACAGCTTTTGGTCCTATGAGCTCTAATAGGGCAGAAATATTTCAGTGCGACCTCTCAATCGCTTTTGCCAGAGACCACAGTGCGAGCGCGGCGATCAAATGGCCTTCGTTCTCTTTTTCATCATTTGGAGTCACTACAAGCCAACCTACAAGTCATGAGACCCCGAAGTCTGAGCCCTACGAATCACCACACAGATCAAAATCTTCAAATTTTGGTATGTCAAACTCTATCATAACATTCAATAAGACGGATCCCACCTATCATTTCAATCCCAATGCTAGCGCTGTATCCTTCTCGGCTTTAGGTGTGTCTAAGAGGATTAGTATAACGGGAGTCATTTATCCCACTTTTGAAGCTCAATTATCCGCATCAACTGGATCTAAAAGATTCACTAGGATGGCAGTCGGTTTGACTACTTCTTTACCTGCGAGTACTGTGATTCATACAAGGTCATCACGACCGGATATACTTGTAAACAGAGAGACTCAGCTGGCAGAGGCAATTTCATTACATTCTGTGGCGTGTTTTTTAATCCAACCCAAGGATTTAATGTTTGATACGGAAAATTTCACTGAATGCGGTTATAAAACAGCTTCGAAAAGTGATCCAATTGGTACTCTTACACTCACTGCGCTTCATATACTCCGAGCTGACACACTATCTTATGGTGCAGAATTCAAGACCACCTCTATTTACTCCGGAACCTCTTTAAGTGAATCACTCACGAAATATAGCTCTCCAGCTATGAGCTATCACGCAGTGTCCAACAGTGGGGTCTCATCATTTAGCCCTACTTACTGTGCATACAGCACTGCCAACAATGATTTCGAGGTAGCTTCGGGGACCATTTCACCGAAATCTCAAAAATATGATTATAATCAATGCATGAAGCCCTTGGGCTCTATTTCAACAGACATTAGTGGAAAGATCTCAAAATGTGAATTTTCAAGTCGGACTCCGTTAGACTTGTTATCTCTTCAAGAAATGCATTCAGCGCACGAAATCAACTTTTTAGGTCCGAAGCCAACAAACAGGGGTTTGCAAATTCAGACAAGAGGTATACAGTGCATAGCTGATTCAGTCACTTTTCATTCTAATCCTGGTCCTGGTAGTGCTGCTACGGAGTCTTTTCAAATTCATTTCTCTACTTGTCAGACCATATTCAACAGTATTTATAGCCAAACTCCGGACATCAGTAAGAGTGTGCAGAGTAGGATGATGATTTCAACACTCCAGGCCAGTTTTATTGATTTCGCAAGGAGCGAATTTTGGAGTGACATGTTCCCGACAACCCAATCTGAAAACGATCATCCAAACACAAATATTCCATTAGCAGGTAGCCCTGGTTACACTATGGCTATTTCATTCCGTACGCGTTCAGTAGAGTCTCTAAACTCTGCCCCTACAGTTAGATGCATTTCAGAGACGACAGTGTATACCACGATTTATATCGGGGGATCGAGTAGCATTCTAACTCTATCTGTTCCAGTTCCTTGCGGTTCTGTTATTAGATCCAATCTTAGTCCCACGAATCGAGCTAATCTCTCATTTTACCTCACTCAAGGGTCAATATCACTTCCAAGTGGAGGGACAACCAACATAGGCACCATTATATCTGAACTGGACAAATTAACTAAAGCACCCAAAGCTCCTGATCATGATGTCCATAAAAAGATACCCTCTGCCACTGTCTACAGTGCTATTAAGAGTCATTCTGATACGTATCTAAGGAGTCCTTTTCTCACAACAGGGATATTTCAGGTCCTAAGCACTCCCATAAGCGGCGCATGTCTGTCTCAAGACTACATCAACAACTCAACCTATCCACGAATACAAAGGTGTTCAGCCTACAACTCAGAACAGATAACACATTCTTTGGACCGTGAAAGGTCCCTTATTGATACCGCTCTATCATCGATCGTACCAGGTTGTAAGACCCCTACTAGACACCCATTCTTGCAACTTAGTGTGTATACCGATAACCCCTCCTTAACATCTACTACGCCGGAACAAAGTCTCCTTGATAGAGAATTAGCGGAATATCCAGCCAGAACATATGGTAATGGGAAACAAACATGGTCAGAAGATGCAACTGCTGCCGAACACATTTCGTCACCTATGAAGTCCGTATGGAATGCTCCAACACAATTGACTAGGCACAAGTTATTACCGAAGAATACTGTCTTACTGTGCAGCCTAAATCTACTAGCTTCTCATAATACCACGACAGTGGGAATAAGCCTCAAAACGAAAAGTTCTCCGGAAAATCGAGCCACGGTGGATAGTCCTAGTACCGGTGGTTCTGGACCTGCCCCACCTCAGTCATATACTACCGGCATTTCTGCAAGATCACCTCAAATTACGCTTTTCACTCCAAGCACATACACTTCCCACAAAAGCATGATTTGCAAAGAATCAATGGCCAAATTTCCTGAATCTGATAAGTGTATTACCGCAATCGTAATCATCACTGATTCTGCCGGTGCTTGGACAGCTCGAAAGACAACCACTAATATCACTACGCCATATGGTTCCTGTGTGGTTTCGGAGAAATCGTATACCAGCGACATTGTGCCATCTCGTATGATTCCAGCTTTGGCACACAGCATTGTGACAGCACAAGCTCCAGCTCCAGCACCCACAAGCGGTGAACACCGGAAACTTGTGGCTTCTTCCAAGGTGTCAGGAATAATTGGCCTCGGGCAAAAAATAAACTCTCTGAGTAGGACCGAAAATGTTTCGAAAGTCAGCTCCGTGCTGCCCAGTGCAGTTACTAGTAGTATGCAAGCAATCCCCGCTGTGACTAACAATGCGAAGCAAATAAACGTTCCTATATACACTATGAAATTAGTGGGTGTTCTTTTCCTTGGCTTTCTCTAAAGTGAAAGCTCTGTGCTCTACTTACGCACGCCCACTTTTCATGTTATCCCCTCACGTTTTCATAACATTGTTTGTACCTTGATAAGCAAGCGAGTACTAATGTTTGCCCCTATGCACGGAATATATAGAATTGGAGATACGGACATGATATAAAATAGACTCATATTTCTGAGGCAAATATACTGGTACTATCACAGCGACTGTCTTTGATGAATGTGTGAAGAGTTAAGGAATAATCCCCCAAAACTTTAATCGACGTGTTCACAAATAGTTGGCAATGTGATCTTACAAGTGCTACTGGTCTGAAGCCTACAATTGATTAGTATCATGATAGAGTGAGTAGTGAGAGTCATAACATAAAATCTCTCAAATTCAATCTTCCTCCTGTTTTCGCCGTGGGGTTGGGAGGTTCAGACCCTGGTGGTTTTTGAATGGCTGATAGATGTTGGTGGGGTTTGGGTCGATGCATGAAAGCCGTTTCTGAGGATGTTTCATCCGCTAAATTTATTGTCCGTTTTTGCATTGGTTTCTCGATTTTGCGTTGCTGTTGGGTTTGCAATGGTAGAATTAGATACCCGCTGCAATCATTCCTACATGTGTAATGAAGAAATCTGGGTGGCATTCTCTCCGATTCTGATACATATTTCGTGCCCATTTTGGATTTCAGCTTGTCTTCGAAACGCCGAGAATCTAGTTTTTTATTTTTACGCGCCCGCGATTTAGCTCTTTTGTTCTTGCCCATCTTATGGAGAATCAAGCTATTATTGGACCTATTGTGAGCTTTGTGGCCGGCGTGTCGCCGAACACGTGCCAGGGCAGTCAATCCTGGTATCCACAGGACCGAACATTTAGGGCAACTAAGGGTTCTGGGGGTGCTGACTTGGCGTTTTGATCCACTGCTTTTGATAGGTGCCGGGTGGATATCTTCCTGCTGGTGTTTTCGCGTTGCCTGCCTCGCCCTTCTTTCCAGCAATGATGACAACTGAGAACCCCAGACGAGTCGTGCTGCCCTCTGGAGATACGTGGCGTCCATGAGTCTAGAAGCCTACTCTTTTACCCTTCTTTCCGTCGTTCAATGTATGACAGTTAAGTAGGAAGGTTGGATGGGTCCTAACAAAATTTCGCGAATATATACTATGATGACATGAAAACTGGAAAAGGTCAGAAGAGTAAAAATAACCCACACCATATCTATTATGCATGAATACACGCTGAAATAAGCCTTCGCGAAACTTTAATTTTGCTAAGAAAAATCGTTACATTATTATTATTGAGCTGGTGATGGTACGGAAAATGAGTACTTATCTACAGGTGATACCTATCGATAACAGGATTCGATGTTGTCACGAAAAAAAAGGGATGGGGTAAAATTTTGCTAGGGCGACGATCGCATAGTGTAACTGCTGACACTCGAATTCTTAGAACATGATGTCACATATCATTTTTTATGATAATGATTTCAGATTCTTTCGTACAAAGAATCAAAAAAAATTATAATATACAAAGTTGTGCCATTATAGTCTAAGTTATCTAGTTCCAATTTAAGCACGATCAGAGAAAATTTTATCTCAATGTTCATTAATTGGCATAGTCCATTTCTCAAAGTGCAGGTCAACGTCATCGAGGGGTAGGAGGAGGTTATGTACATAAAGTAGTTCGAGATCTGAGCTGCGACGCTGAACGCGATCTTGAACACCTAAACCTAAATACTAACCTCAAACGGCGGTGGGTTTGAGGGTCAGATTCTATTAAGCTGTGCCTACCGCGATTTGTCTGTTTTACCCGTACCCACCAATGACAATACTGACTTAGCGCTGGAAAGAGGGCTAAACACCACACTTCAGTGTTGTCCAGGGACCGCGCTGTCTGTGCCATCACGATGCGTTCATCTGAAGGATCCTTTTTGCGGGGACGTTGCCACTAACCTATAGTATTTATATTATGTACCCTTCAGTACCCAGTAGTCGATAATTATCTACACGACCGCACTCGATTCCCGTAATCGCTTTCTTCGTACGATTCAGCGCAAATTCTTAAGAAATCACATATTTTGGAGAGCTCAATATCCAGGCTGAAAATGACTGGAGATCGTGGCCTGGAAGAGTTCAAACGATTTGGCCTGCAAAGTAGCAAAAAACAAGTACTTGCTATCACGGCAGCAGAAACAATGGCTCCAAACACCGAATATCGAAACATACACATTGACGACGCGTCTGACACTGGTACACTGATAAGTCATGATGCACCTAGTTCAGAGAATCGCAGCCATATTCAGTCCCTACTGTCTCAGGATCCCTCTATCTCACCGCAGATCCGTATTTTATATGGTTTATGGTATAACGATAGATCAAGATATGATCCCGCAGATGCGTTTAATGGTAATACTCCTAAGTGGTGCACGAAGGGATCAAGGTATGCCCCAGAAAATCCGATCCCAAAAGCTAATCAGGCAGATAATACACACTTAAGTCCATTGAAGCTGAGTGGGAATCCCCCAAAACCAAATAGCCCACGCCCAATTCAGCAGTATATGTCTCTGCCTCCTTTAATTGGCCAATACAGCAATTCTTCATTGAGAGTGACCATGCCAGGAATAAGCCATTGTTTGAAGCCTAGTATTACATGCGTTGACGTGAATGAGGCGCATGACAGCAAATCACGCGTCCCCAGAGTTACAGAGACCCAAAATCCAGATTTTTCGACAGTAAAGCCATCTATAATACCCGACCCCGCTGGGATCGACCTAAACGTTATGGCGATCGGCGGCCAATTGCTGGTTCTCCCACAACTCAAATCGACAAATTCAATTGCCATTATCGTAAATCCGGCGTTCATATCTTCGTCAGTTCCTCCAGAAGATCCAACTCCTAGCTCGAAGACAATGGAAAATTTAGTTCAACCTAAAAGCCCCCAAGAAGATGTTGTGACAGCACATTTGCAAAGCTCCAGTGACGAGAGAGGGAGCCACCCAGGTCCTCAAAATGTGCGACAGGCTGGACGTAAGAGCGATTCTGAAAGTAAGAATACCGCAGGTCGTCCTAAACGTCAAAATTCGCCATTTTCAGATGAAAAGCGAGCTCCAATTACTAGGCGCTTGGGAAGCCCTCACTCTAGTGAAGCATTGAAAGGGCAGCCAGAGCAACCAATCCCCACCTCGTTGCCAATATCACATCCAATTTTGGGTGACGTAGATCACAAATCACTAAAAGATTTCCATGATAAACGAGTCGCCCTCAAAAATCCTTCACCCACAGGGGAGTCTCACGCAACAGAGGGCGGCGGCACACATAATTGGGAGCGGTCAATTAGTAGCGAATACAACGCCCCCCATGAGGAATCACAACTCGCCGATAAATCTCTGGACTCACCTTTTTTATCTTGGAATCCACAACAGAAGTCTCGGATACAGTCAGGTCCTTTTAGCGAAATGTACATTTCTGAGCCGTTCCCGAATAAGACCGACATCCAGCTAAATGATCAATTTAGGTATCAGATCCCGGTCAATACGACTCTACAAAATGCTTCAGCAAGCTTTCACCAACCACTTATCCCATCTTCTTATCAGCCAGAGCGAGTATTAAGCCAAGAGGGAATTAACCAAAGTATCTGGTCTTATTCCGAACAAACAGATTCTGGGCAGCTACTACAGTCTGTGAGAACACCAGGTCCACTTCATCCTAGAGCAAATCCGTCCGCACCGACTCAGCCTGGATTATTTCTTCCGCCGGGATACTTCACTTCACCCATGTTCTATCAACCAGGCATATATCAACAAGGAAATCATAACACTCAAGGGCTCATCACTAATCTGAGCACCTCCAAGGAATTCGATTCTAAGCAAGAAAATGCGCAAGAAATGCAGCGTGGCGCAGCACTAGCTAGCAAAAAGCTGGAAAATGAAGGCCGGCAAAGACTTTTTGATGAAGAAAATCATAGAAGACAACTCGAACAAATGAAGCGAAGAAGTCGCATTGAAGACCAAAGAAATGAGCGAAATGAAGCAATATCAGAACAAAAGAGATCGAGGGGGCAAAAGCGAGGTAGAGGAGCAGAAAAAAATCAATCGGAGCCTCATAAGAAGCCTTTATTGGAGACAACTAGACTACAAACCCAGACTCTGGACTCAGACCATATGCTACTTCAGCAAAAGAGCCTGTCTCAGGAACATCAGCGAGTAACAGGAAACCCTCCCACAGTTGAAGCCAGAGATCGAGTGGACGGAACCAGAGGTGGGCAATCACAGTTGTCAATACCAACCGGTCTAGCATCTCAAGCTTCAGCAGCTCAAATAGGTTTTTCTACACCGTACACTCAAATCCCACAAATGCACCAGAACCCAGATATGCGTTGCTTCATTCCTCAAATGCAACACTATCCGCCCATAGGTGTAAATCTATCTCAACCTATTCCAAATACATCCACTTTTATTGGACTGGACCCACTTGTGACACGAAATACTGTACCGATGCAAATGCCATTGCTACCTCCCCTTTTCATGAATCCTGCTATACATCAAAACCAATATATGATGCCGATATCAACAATTGAACAATCACTTCTATCTCCTTCTTACTTACTTCCGAGTTCGGCACTGGAGTCACCGCCTTACTTACTTGTACCAGCAGCGTCTCAAGATTCAACATCGCATACTTCTGGACTCAATACGGCGGCATACCTGCCTACAAGTCAGCCGATCGCTCTTGATACATCTTCTGGCTTGTATCAAAATCCGTTGAACTCTTCTGTTGCACCCATAAATCAGAGCAAAAATGATCAATTGGCTCGAAAGAAGAGATTGGAGCAGCGGAAGCTAGATTTGCGAATGGCGTTAGTTGTTGAATCCAACGCTCAAAAGGCCTGGGACGAATGGTACTCGAGGAAGCCGAGAAGCCTCAACTCTAATCCCAGAGTACAGCCACACATGGACGCGCGTTCCTCACCGCACCATAGCGTTACTTCCAAATTTGCAGATGCGGATTCTAGAGAGGGAACACAGCTCGCTGAACGTTTAATTTCAGCTCGCAAATTACGAGCAGATTTAGAAAAGGAAGTCGATGAACTCTCCCGAACAAAGCCAAGATGGGAGAGTACGAAAAATGATGACGATTGGCATCGTCGTTTAGCTCTAAGAGATCTTTGAATCATATTAAACCATATGTATCTTTATGAGTTTCTTTATGCCCTTGTAGCGTCCCGAAAGTGCTTTCATCTCCGAGATGTGTCTAAGCGAAGTTGAATGAGTTATACTAGTTTATTATTGAGTATTCTGTTATACATATAAATAACTTGAGTAAAGTAAAAATTCAATGCCTATAAGAGTATTGAGATGAAAAGTGATCAGAAATTAGAGTGTTCACGCGTAAAAAGAAATAAATAAAACCGACAGGTATGTATAAACATGCTAGTTCCATATTCAATCAAGAGGGACAAACATATCTCTACTACTCGTCGGAACTTGGTTAACATCGTTTTACCCTTTTAACTATGGAATTCAGCCAATAGGGCAATCTGGAGATAACAAAGTCTAAGCAAAAATAAATATATAATACAGAAAGAAATGAATGGTAATACCATACATTCATCATGATAGCGAGCCTGTAAACGGCTCTGCAGATATCCTTGTTTCTGGTGAGTTACCCTCAATGTCGTTTCCTGATCTTTCGACATCAATCATTTGTGGTGATACATTATGGGGCGTTTCTATAGTTTCACGTCTTTCGGCCTGTGGCAAAGTCAGATCAAGCGGCTCAATATCGGCCCGAGAAGTAAAATCTAGTTTTGGAGTGGAAACTGGGCTAGAATAAAGGTATTCCTGTGATAATTGCCTAGACGGACTCGTGAGTTTCGCAGGAGTGCTGCTAGAAGATGTCGCTCCGTAGTTTTTTATAGATTCTGGGGTGCGAAGTAAGTGATCCTGCTGAATTTTGTCAGCGTATGGATCAGATTTGGTGCGTTTCGCCAGCACCATGTCGTTGCTTTTACGCTTACGCTCCACTTTAATGTGAGTTTGGCGTTGAAAGAAGTTGGGAATCTGACGAGTCTTTAAATCCTGCACCCACATATCAACATCAGCTTGTACATGATAATCAAAGACGCTTCCCCATTCGCTTTCACTCACGCTACTTTTGTTAACTAGCACCGCAACACCACCTGAAGCATGAGTAGCTTGCGCTAAAAGCTTCACTAATCGTTTCAGGCCGTGTACCTTAAGGGATGTACCGGCAACAATGAGCAAACCAATGTTTTTCTTTGAGCAGTCTTTCTTCAAAACCGAAGCAATCTCGTCGCCAGAAGGATGATCTTCCCCGTATAGTACAATGTCAGGTCGTAGTTGTCCCACGGCAGTGCTACGTTTCCCACTGAGGTGCCGAGCTAATGAGGCACTGGCACAAAATGAACAGTCAGGTGCCTCACCATCTAACATCTCAGCCGTCAGCTCTGAATTCCAGGCAAACGTATTCATGCATTGCATGCACTTCAGTCTGTGGAGGTCACCATGTAATTGCACTGCATCACTTTGACCCAGTCCAACCTTGTATTCAAGACCATCAATGTTTTGAGTATAAACTCGTAGCAGCTTTTTCTTCTCCTTTAATAATCGAAGAAAATGATGAGTTGGTGTAGGTTTAGCGTTCAAAGTAGCATGCCGCAACTCAGCAATGAACGCGTAAAATACAGCGATCGATTTAGCATCTCTGAACAAAATAGAATCGAACAAGTCTTTTCCCTTCACGAAGGTGTCTGGGAATCGGCGCTTCACAAGATTATAGAGGCCGTCTTCGCTGCGAAAATCAGGGATACCAGCATTACATGAAATTCCAGCTCCGGCCACAAACACTGTTTTCTTGCTGGACCGTAGCTTTAGGGCAATGTCGTGGACAAAACCGGCTTCGAGATCACCTACCAACATTTGTAAGTGTTCCCTAGGTTACAAAATAAGCACAACGGTGTTGTGGCGGAAATCGCGAAAGCAGGTGTGATTAAATTCCAATTCAAATCCACAACCGAAGTACTCAGCTGTTTTGGTTTTGTGGCTTGTTTGGTATGACAGGGTTGTTTACGCACGCACGCACACACGTGATAGTCAACAACATAAACACGAACGGCAACGTGAGACCACTACAGAGTGTATGAGGGAAGAATGAATAGTATGAGCCTAAATTAATTGAGAAGATACTGAGGATTGTTGGAATACTTTTGGCAAGGATTGGTCAGGTGGCGAATCGCTTAAACCCAGTGTAACCTCAGATTTCCGCTTCTATTGTTTTTGACTACTATCTCCGTAAACAGCGCTACGTTTTTTTTTATTTGGTGCTATGATTAGTTACCGTACTTAGTTACGTTACTTCGCCCACGATAGTTCGCTGTAGCAAATATGAGGACAGTGAGTGTATTGTTACTTCCACCCTTTCAACAATAGTTTCCCTTACCCGTATCTTGACGCATCAGCTCCATCATACCTTACGCTGGCAATCTGAGCAGATATGTCTGCGAATCGTGCCGATTCTGCGAAACGTACGCAGCCTCCTGGAGCAGATGCGACCACAGATAAGACTCCGTTGCCACGCTCGAGAAAATCCTCTCAGAGCTCCTCCCATTCCAGCCCGAACATTGTCGAGAGTGCTTCGACCCGTGTCATGCCAGTTTCTCCGCTCAAACAGGTCAATGCTGAGCACACCTCTCATCGACCGAAAGTGTTCGCATTGTACCAGAAGCTTTTTACGGAGGCACCTCATCCACCTGGATATTGGGTTGAGCTGTTCTTGCTTCCAGTGAACACATCGGAGTTGCATCGCGTGCTGGAAGAGAACCCACAGAATTTCGTACGTGATCCTGGATTAGCTGTTGTGCATACTCTATTCCGTGCAGCAGTGGCTAACCTTAGCGACAATCTGCCGGCAGATATTATCAGAAACGCTCTGCAGGTGTTAACAGTTGTGGTAGGTGTAACCCTAGACCTTCCCGTTTCGGGGGGAGCTAATAATGCGAGAGTGAAAAAACAGGTAAGTGTCCCCCCAAACTTCTCCGTTATACAGGCACTTACCGGACTAGAACATGCCTCTGTAATTTTCGATGATCTTACCAGCCGTGTCTTAGCGCTTCTCTACTCAAAGAATAGATCATTGGTGGGGCAAACCACTTTATTCGTGCTGCACACAGGCCGTAAGCTATGGGGGGCTCAAATCAGCTCTCTATTCAGCACAAAAAACTTTTTCGCCGCCTTAATTGCCGTCATAGCGGATAAAATTGATGATGATGTTGCCATTAATGCCCTAAATTGCATCGGCGTGCTCACAGGAGTCAATGCCTACGATGACGAGGGTCTCTCCATCTATAAGCAACGACTCAGCGACTATGTGGATGAAGCAGTCATGATGAAAATTCTTGCGTTAGCTCAACGAGAACTGGTATCGACGGATAGCTCGGAGACGGCCAATTCCGTGGGCACAAGCGTGTTCGCTTGGGTCTCTAATTGGTTCAGTGATAACTCGCAAATCCAACAAATGCAGGACACTGTGAATCAGAGCTCCTTGTATACCGAAGGCTCTAACCCTGAGCACATAATTTTGCCCCTGTTCCTATTCACCGTGCACAATTCAGTTTTCGCTAGTTTACTTGCGGCTTCACCGGCTTTATCCGCTCTTATTGAGACTAGTGCAGCCAAAAAGCAATTCACCGTGATTAAGACCCAATCGACGACTTTAGAACGGAGCCATACATGGTTATCGTTGCTAACCATGCGAAGTTTGGTGGATGGCGAGTTTCTGGTGCTCACTGACCCCTCCTCGCAGAGTATAATCAGGTTACCCAGTACCAAGCTGGTCTTGGATGCGTCACGTCGTGTGCCATTGGCAGGTATCCTCGATTTCGCTGTGCTCGTACTAAAAACTGGCTGCAAAACCCGGTCTGAACCTGTAGAATTAGGGCTTCTCCAACAAGCCGCCGATTTGATCTATCAAGTATGCGCGCAGATGGTAGCCACGAGCACCATTCTAGTCTACAACTGGACCCAATTGTGGAAAGTGATTGTAAGCTCCCTAAAATACTTGTCGGGTAAAGACAGTCCTGCCGAGAAAACGGAGGCGAACCACACGGTCATTGAAAAAATCGCGGCCCGATTGCTGGTTATCATGGTTGGTATGTCTTTACGCCGAGATTTACTCGAAGAAGAGGACTGGCATGCGCTACTGTTTAGCGTGCTTTATAACTCAGCAACACTGCAACAAGTTGGAACTAAATTTCCCGCTTTGGCGCAAAAGGGCCCGCTCTCGGCGGCTCGCGCCATGAAGGCGCAGTACGAACTTAGTAAAGACCATCCTGACTTCGTGGTAATTCAAAAACAAGGTATTTTGGCCGCTGGACAATTGCTTATCGCTGAGAAGTTGCGGCCATTCAGCGTGGGCTTAGACTCCGTGATAAAATGGGCCGTAAAGCAGCAGATTGTGTGACAATTGTCTTAAAAACTAGGTAGTTCAAATAGTTTTAAAAGTAGAAAGTTCTTACACAAGTGTTCTGTCGATGATATTTGGACTGTATGATAGGACCCTTACTGGGTTACATCTACGCTACATATAGCCACTAGGCAGCCAAGTGTAAGTACATGGAATCCTAAGGGAGTGCTCTTGGTTGGCCAAAAACGTCACCATGAAGAATCTGCATATTCATTGGTAGATTCGCGAAACACATTTGACCTTTAATATTTTTACTGGAGGTAGTCTAAACGAAGAAACTATATATGGTCTATGCTTGGCTATTCACAGCTAGCTCCATAATCAGCTTCGTTGCCAGCCGCAGGAAAGGGTAAGCCGAAAAGGTGTCATCGATGGCATGCCCATCGGCCGCCCTGCGGCTCGGGTCCTCGAACCCATCGAATTTAAAGTCCACGAGGTAGTTATTTTGCTCAAGCTGGTACAGCTGAATGCGCATTTTGAGCGTCTCAGAAATAGACGCACGATCAGGCGCCGGTGCAACCTCATTGTGCCACCGCACATAGATCGTCCAAATGTCTTCCTCCGTGGGGATCTTCCATTCCGCGCCTAGAGCCGCCAGGGCCCGGTATATTTCACCCATTACATCCAGTGGATACGAGCGCGACCGGATTCCAAAATGCCATCGCATCTTTGACCGTTTAATTGACACGGGGGATCGCCGCTTGTTCATTGCCACGCCGCGGCTCTGCATATATGCGAGGTGATACTGGGGCAAACTCTGCGGGATCACTGCAATCGTAGAATCCGCAATGCCAACAGGACCCAGATGGGATTGGTCAAACGAGTAAGTGGTGGGCAGGCCGTTGCGACCCACCGATGATGGCCGGAAAGCTGGGCTACCTGCAGCATCGGACCCCACTACCGTACCATTAGGACCCTTGATCTCCACACTATTGGCACCCTCGCTACCGGGAATGCCGAACCGGCTCGCGTTTTCCAGACTCTTTTGGTGGTTGGTGGCCCTAATACTATCGGCCTTGCGGGCCATGTACTCGTCCAGCGAGCTGGTGCCCTGGCGGGAGTTCTGAGAGTCACGCACAAGTGTATAGGCATCGCGGATCTCGTCAGCATTGTGTGTGGTACCGTGGCCCGAAACTGCCTCCTTGATATCGGCTTTGGCATATCCCAGCTGGTCGCTGAGATAGTTGACCACATTCTCGTCCACGGTTTCGATGGCGCTGGGTGTAGCTGGGAAAAGGTTGGGATCCACATCCACACGGAACCAGGGATCCTGGATAATGTCATCCACGGTAATCCGGTCGAGCGGGCTGACCTGCAGCATCTTCTTCAGCAGGCTACGGACTTCCGGGCTCAGAAATTCGGGCAACGTATAGATCCCTTGGCTGATGCGCTGGAATAGCTCCGGAATCGATTCCTCATCGAAAGGCAGACGGCCCACAAGCATCACGTAGAGAATAACACCGCAACTCCACACATCAACCTCGGGTCCGGCATACAGGCGGCCGGAGATAACCTCAGGTGCTGCGTAGTTGGGACTACCGCAGCTGGTTTTGAGAAAGTTTCCGTCAGTCATAATATTGCTGAGTCCGAAGTCGGCGATCTTTATGTGCATCTTTTCGTCGAGCAACAGGTTCTCCGGCTTCAGGTCGCGATGCACGATCTTGTGTTTGTGACAGTACTGGACCGCAGAAATCATCTGCTGGAAGAAGCCACGGGCTTCAGGTTCAGACATCTTACCCTTCTGCACAATGTAATCGAACAGCTCCTTGCCAGCAAACTCCAGAACCATTATGATCTCATCCTTATTCTTGATAACTTCGTATAGCTTGATAATATGCGGGTGACGCAGTAGCCGTAGGTAAGAGATCTCTCGCTCGACACGGCCCTGCATATCCGTCTTCTGCAAAGTGCGTCGGTTGATGATCTTCAAGGCCACGCGTGAGTTCGTTGCTAGGTGGTAGGCTAGCTTCACCTTGCCGAAGCTGCCCTCACCTAGCGTCCGCACGATCTGGTACTTCTCAATGCGATTGTCGTCCATGTCGGAAGCTGGTGGGCGGCGCGCAGGACAAAAACGTCGCTCTTAGTGGTGGTTGTAGTGTAGGAAGGTGCGTCGAAGACTGGTTACGGGTGGTGTGTGAGCGCTGTGATGGGAGCGACGGGGATTGAGGACGGACGCTAGTCAAGGCACGGACGTATGTATACGTGTGGGGAGGCCGTTGGGATCTGTGCGTAGAAGGTGTCTGGGACCCACGGAAGAGGGGATTTGCGGCGGCCCCCAGTGACTAAGACAAAGTGGGGCGGTAGTGTCTGGGGCAAGGGTAACCACATGGGACCGATCCATCGCCCAGTTCCCCCATCCACCTGGAGAGAGAAACCCTGGCCAACTATGTGCGCCTCTGCCTTCCCTCTTGCGGGTGTAAGGACGGTCAAGGTAGTTAACGGAGTCGGTCGTTAGATCCCTAAAATGTCGCCGAGCGCGCTGAAAGTGGCAATTGTATTACTGGACGTGGGCACACAGTCCGCAAAACACCATCCTTCTACACTGATAGATTAGATAAATACTCTTATAGCGTTCTAATTCCACTTCCAAGTACTTTTCTGTTGCCCCTTACACAATGCTGTCAATTGACACCAATTGACCACTGGAGCGAAAAGAATATTCTGCCAACCTCTCTGTAGACGATAATCTTTACATACTCCCGTCGCATGACAGAGAGTACATCCGTGCTCGGCTCCGCGGTTACGGCTAACTGAGTCATTGCCTTTTACCTCTATTTAGGTCTACTAAACGGATACCGCCTAAGGTTAGCTGAAATCATCAAAAATGTGTATCCTCGTGAATCCATACTTTCTCTCTATAGTGCTGTAAACGATTCAGAATCGCTAAACATGTAGAAGTTTACACGAATTTATGCATACATTTCTGCTCGTTTGCATACGAAGTCTACGTGAGGTCTTGGTTTTGGTTTCGATCCTCTTGCATAAGTAAGTGATGCCTACTGCAGGGTAACGTCCCTGACTGCACCCGAAATCCACATTATTCGGCAGGGTGAAAATAGTTCTCCAAGGGTAGGTATGTCAATGAATAAAATGTGCATATAAGCCTCAAGGGAAAAATTCCTGATCATGCTTGCCGAAACTCTAGTTCCTTCACAACTTGAACTATGGCGTTGGTTCGCTGTAATCGGTAGTTATTTTTCATGCAACCATGAAGATGTGAACCGTAATATTTCTAGTCAAGAGAGTTGATAGCTTATACATTCAGGTCAATCGTAATCTAGTTTTCCATGATGCTGCTAGACGATGATGATTTGGATTAATGAGGAAGTTATGAGTCAACCTTGCAACTTAAGATGTCATAATGAAGTATTGGTCTGCCTGATTGTCCCTCCTCATCATCAAAAAAAAAGTCTCAGTATGCTCTATCCAAGACCCTAGATGATTTCAAGAGGAAAAAATTCCACAGTTGATGTGCACGACACTTGTATGCTAATACACCCTCTGAGGTGAGAATAAGATACGAGTATAATAGAATACGAGAATTGAGAGATACCCCGATGTTCTGCTAGAGCAATACCGAATAAGAAATCGCTAGAAAAAATCATGAAAGCTATGGTATTAGATGAGGTATCCAACTTTTATAAAGCTAGTTTAAACTGATTAATTATAAACCACATATTAAATTCTGCTAGCCGCATGAAGAACACTTCTGCAGTGGCAACTAAGTCCTTCTTGTACGGTTTATCCGGATTGACAAATATTTGTATGTTCCACAAAATCCCTTGGACAGACCTGTTATCGCTTTCTCAGTTGTGGGACCTACAAGCTCAGATCCCTTTGCCAGTACATCAGGAGTATCACACATAAAGTGGGGTCTACATCAATTTCAAACTTGCAAAAGGGAGTTCAAGGCATTAAAACATCAACAAACTTTAGTGAAGCACGCTCTTTGTCAAGCGAAAGCATTTACTATATGTTTTCACCTCTCGCCTCTCTCTCTCTTTCAAAAACGTACGACTATACTGCCACTACTGCCACTACGGGGATGATTCCGTCTCCGTAATATTGGTAAGTGTAACGTAGTACTAATAGCGGTGTCATAAATTTCTGGGAATGATCAAACTTTCGCTATTTTTACAAAAGTGCGGCAAGATTAGTAGTCGATAACTATGTTTACACGATATCGCGCGTAAGCCATTCCAAACACTTCACTGGTAATACAGTTCTACTCGTTTCGCTCCTTTCAAACCTTGAGTTCAGCTTTCAATTACCCCAAATGGTTTTATTCAGTTGTGAGATTGTTTTGAGGATCTCTGTTAAGCACCCACTATAGAACCAGAGCAGCTTTTTTCATCTAGCCACTTGGAAGGTCCGCTTTGGATCAAGGGAGAGACAGGCGTGAGCTGCGCCGACAATGTGGAGTTCGTGAAAGTATTGATTGAGTGATTGTACATTCAGACGGCCACCATGTACTGACATCTTTACTATAACAACATATTGTGGTAGGAGCAAATGGAACCCGTCCAAGGTCAGTCTGAATCTCATCGAGGCCACTGGTCTACTTCATAACATACCAATGAAAGTTGATTTAGCTCCCTGAAGATCTAGGATTACTACTGTTTATCTCTGTTGGAATGAGATAAACGCAGCAGTATCTAAAACAGCATTGAGCAAGGGTGAAAGTAGTCCCTTATGTATAGAGTAGCTAGGACTGCATTTAAATTAATCTACAGCTTCGTAGAACTGTTATGAAAGAGTTCTCTCTTCTTTAGTAGCGAAAGAGCGACTTTCAAACTGGTGCGGCATTGCGCGAATCCCGGTATTGATAGTCTTTATACATTTACAGGTTGGTAGCATTATGTAAAATCTAGAGACTACTGTAATTGTAAGATCGACGACTTTTGTTGTATCGCCAATATATTGCCAACCTTTGAAGACGCCAAATTATTTGGCAATATGTAAAAGGGATCAAATTTTGGCTCACCAATAAATTTGTAACGGGTATAGCAGATGTTAGATCATCAAAAGGGGTACGATAAATATGGAAAGTTCATATTTGACCATATTAATCCTTTTTTGATCATCCGGTATCTTTCAGGTTTTCCCGGACGCGATGTCACATACATGTGTGGTGGTGCGTAGGGTGGGCTGCAGGTTTTCAACCTATATTATACACCCAGTCAGTGAGTTAACAGTGCGCAAAGGCTAAAACACAAAATTGAGATCATGGTGGGTACATCTTGACTAAGTATATAACATGTGTGTCTACTATTTACTCACAGAATATTTTCCTCAGTCTGTAGAGATTTAAGTAGTCTACTAACGCAATGTTGACAGGGAAAGGGTTCTGAGATCTCAGGGTTTGACAACTCGAGGTGTGTTGCCTATTTGAGTATGGTGAACACGCAGGAATGATCCAGGCATATTCTCATAGCATTTAGACATATCGTAGGTAATGTATACACCGCGTGTGTCATAAAGCCCTACCTAGATAGTTCACACTTTCTGCAGTTCCAAAAAACATAAGCTCATAGGCAATGGTTACGGTTTTTCGCTAAAAATGCTTCACTTTCGGCGGTCCTACAAAATCCCTGCGATACCGTCATGTACATCAATGGTCGTTATATGCTTAAAGAGCACTCGAACCGCGAATAAGCTCTCCGCTTAATTGCGTCAAGATGCTCGCGCTAGGGAATTTTGACACATCAAAATGGACCAATAGTTCAAGCTTCAGCATCAGAACTTAAGGGACTCCATTCGCGAGATTCTAGTTTATACCTTCCTTCCAATAATCTTATCACTACTATATCGTATTACCACGCCGATGAATGGTTGCCATCTCAGGAAAGGAAACCCAGTCAGCGTGAGAGGAGTTGAGAAGTTTTTTGAGTCAGACCTCCTTGTCACAAAGGATACTATAACGCACCGAAGCTGCGCGTTCTCTCGATGGAATTTGACCATCGAAGTAATGAGGGGCTGGGTTTTGCCATACCCGCACCCTTTTGTACAACCTATTTGTGCGAATAGTAACCGTTATTCGTTAAAATATAGTGTAACATGTGAGGACTTCTCTTGTCTAGAAGTTGCCTCGTTAAGCAAAGCGATGGTCTTGACCTCCCATAAAATGCATAGATTAATTGCTCTATGAACTCAAGAATTCGCGGTAGTTTTACAGGGCGGAGGTTGGGGAGAGACAGAAACAATTTTTGGGGGCCTCTTGTCAAATTTGGTGGATAGCCAATGTAATCAGGCAATTGAAGACAGCTTTGTTTAGGAGTAAAAGGTCTCCAGTTATTCCATGATATAAGGATATAACTAATCGGCTCATAGACTACTTTGAAGTCTTCAGAGCATTTAACTTCTTGACTAGTGGGTAAAAAGTGCTTTAATTGTCTCATACAATGAAGATGAGGATTGTCTTAGTATGGGAGGTGTTTTTACAATAAAATCTAGTATGCAGAAAGAACTAATACAAAGCTTGTGAAGCTAGAAAACCTTACATTCTTTTGAGCGCTCCACACAATTGATAGGTGCAGAAGTAGATGATTAGATTTTTGCATCAATTTTTTTCTCGTCGGAACTGGAATTATGAAGGCTATTAGGTGTCTAAATCAATGGTTTATATCCCTTGGCTTCTGGCGCAATTGTGCCCTTGCAACACATCTCTCAACAACCAGATCGAGGAAGTTAGCTGTGGCATTTGTTATATCTAGATATGAACAGTACAGTAAATTCGCTCTCTTCTCTCTTCATGTGATTACAATCATACAAACCGCTTTACAATTTCAGGTTTCGTTTTTGGTCGCATTTTGCGACGCTATCGCGACTTTATCAGTAAAAGGTAACAGTAAATGATTCCTACCCTCTCATGAGTTAAGCCACTTTACTATGGACACGAAGTTTTTTCTGCATGTATTCTCTGCTGTGAATGTGCATACTCCAGCGTGTTTCATAATGTGAACAATTGAGTGTGTGATAAGAACATATAGTCTCACTCGGACGCATTACGCTAGCATATTTATGAGCTATGAGCATAGCCCAAGCATTGAATCCAAATCGACAGCTTCTCGATAGTTGAAGATTGTCTATCATCACTATAACGATGAGCATTTAATAGCAAAATACAATAAATAAAAAACACAGCATAGGCTTGCAACAGAGTAGTAAACGGTTGAATTCTCTGCTTTGACATAATTTAATTCAGGAAGAGAGTATTACGCCAGTAACTCAGTTCTCTCATTCGGAATCTCGCGCCAACACAGCGGGCAAGCTCCTCTTCTAGCCAGTAACCATTGAGCTACACACGGCTTGTGAAACTCGTGGCGACAGGGAAGAATCATGACTTCGCAGTCTTCCTCAAAGTCGTCCAGACAAATAGAACACTGCTGCTGGAGCCATGCATTTGGTGGTGATGTGTGTGTCCAGTGATACGTTGGAAGCCGGCTTACAACCTCAGGAGGTGATCTCCGGCGCTTACTCTGGCCACGAATATTGGCAACTAAAATAACAAGCAAGATGCTGAGCATGATCAGTGGTCGTACGAATAAGAGGAGGGCAACACGGGCAAGCGAGAAATCTAGATCCGGCGGAAGTGTCCACATACTGGCCTTCGCTCCCTCTAAAAAGCACAAATGCTGAAAATCTCGTTGAGACACTATCATTGCGGGAACCCGCACGGCATCCGAAGTCACCAGAGGAAGGTCACTTCCGCTAAATACCACAGCCTTGGCGCCTTTTTCTTGGCAATTCATTATCTTCGTAAAGAGACTACACGTACCCCGTCGGATCAGAGCCACAGAATCGGTAAAATCTGGTAGTGTCTCTTTATCGCATGCCTCGGCATCGTTGTCACCGTCGGCTTCTCCAGGGGGAATGCGCCTCAGTCTGCCCCATAACTCCTCCTCAGGCCCAGGAGAGAGATTAGATGCCTCTGTAGTGCGGTTCAGAGGAGCATGTGGGGCCAATGCTAGTTCATAGCCTGTGATTGTCTCACCGTTGACCTCCAAAGCTCCCCATAGGTACATCCCCGGTACAATGCCGGGGGCAAGATCAGGGCCTGGGTCGATAGGAGAAACGTTGTAAAATTCTTGATCGACCAAAGTGTAGCTTAGCACAAGCAGAATGCCGAACATACATCCGACAACTATTGCTCCGCGTGACATGACTCCAGAAAAGGCCCTCCGCGCGGGTCGGACCACCACAGCTGTATTCTGTGAGATCAATTGGCGGGCAACCAGAACTGCCAGCCGGCAAAACGCTAATGTCGGTCAATTGAGCCGAATCTGCGGCAGACGGAACGATACCACGACTCCCGGAACGTTTAGGGGCTTATATTGATATCTGTATGTGGGGCGAGATGGGGAAGGGGCGGTCACTTACATAACCCTTGCCCTTCGTGTCGGCGACAGCTCTAGGTCCAAGCGTTTACTCGCTTCAGGCGAGGAACCCCTAACTTCCCAGTTAAATTGACTGTAACATTTCATATCACTTTCAAGAGTGCTGCATCAAACCCTCAGAGGAATCTGGAACTAGTACTATAACACTCAAGATTCTATTTTCCAGAAGCTCGCCCTCCCATGAGATTTTCCGTAACTGTTCAGTGACATCAGTCAGCCACTAAACGAAGGGAGGAGCGTTTAGTTTCCATAGAAAATCGATTGTTTCGGATGTATTTCGATACTTAGCTTAAAAAATAGGAAGAAGTTCATTAACATACGCTATCCATGCATAAATGGGCGAGATAGCAAGGGAATGAACATTCGAAGTATTCAATGGTTCCTTGTGAGCAAAGAAACTTATCGAGCATCAGCTATTCAAATGCTATCAAATACGTCTTGACTTCGAAGGGATTTAGATTGATCGGCACCCGGTCTTGCTCATCTTCATGCACACTGTCCGTCATCAGTACGTCCAATTGTTTGGCCCCCTGCTCATCCTCGAGCACGTTCACTTCATGCACTGTCTTCACTGGCAAGAAGCTGCTGAGGTAGCCCTTGGCCTTTCCACCCATTGACTCGTACACTCGCACAATTGCTCGGCGATTTCCTGTTCCCTGGTCAGCATCAGGACGTTTGACAGCAGATATGAATATACTCGGGTCACCCTTGGTCATCACTACATGCGGAATCAGCTTGGCACCGAACAAATCGGGACGACGCCATTGCGGATTTTTCACCCAGTAGTGAGGATGGTTGAAATATTGCGCCATGCGAATCACCTGCGGGGTCAACGGTCCCGTGTGTGGCATCAGTGCGTAGCGGAAACTGTGAAGACCCATGTCTGCGTGAGCGTCCGGAGACTTCGGAGCCCGCAGACACGATAAGCGCATTTGGTTGCCGTGGATGGAGTAACCATACTTCGAGTCGTTCAACAACGCGACACCGTAATTCCAGTCACTGAGATCAGCAAACCTATGAGCGTTTACCTCGAACTTCGCGGCGTCCCATGTAGTGTTGAAGTGGGTGGGGCGCTTCTGCACCCCAAAGCTTGTCTCGTAGCTTGCCGAATCACTCATTACGTCCACAGGGAACTGTACTTTCAAAAATTGGTAAGTCTCGTGCCAATCGGCATTGGTAGCAAACTCGATATAGGACGCGTGTAGCACGACGCGCTGGTGGATTTTCGAACTGCCAAACTCCCACACAATTTCGGCACTCACGTCATCACGCTGTTGCCACTTTTTCGGGTACAAGTATTCAAATTTCTCTGTGGCGTACTGCTCGGTGTCCCAGGCGGGGAAGTTCAGAGGCTGGTCTTCAAAGAGTATAAACTGATTTGCAAAAGCATTTCCATCTCCTTCACCATCTTTCGATGGCAGAACCTCACGATCAGAGGCTCGATCACGAATGGAGGTGATGTTTCCGTTGGTGAATTTCACCGTGAACGAGGTATTCTCCAGCTTGAACTCCTTTTCATCGGTAGCAGTGACCAACCCGAAGTTACAAGGAACGCTATCAGCGTACTCTGCAGTAAGTCTTGCATCTCGACCGTAGTCATTAATTCCGTCGATTTCCGGCAAGAACCGGGCCTTTGGGTCTCGATGGTCAGACGTCTCATAACCAAGAGAGTGCAGCGCTTCCTTTACGAGTTTTGAGCCACGCCTCCAGATGTCTTGATAGATCTTACGGGCATCCTCATAGATCATCTCAATACCAGAACCCGGCAACACGTCATGGAATTGATTCAAGCAAACCTGACCCCACAATTTCTCGATTTCCTCGAATGGGTACGTATAATTCTCCGGGTTCTTGAGAGAAGCTGAGGTTGCGTATAATTCAAGATCCCTCATCAGAATTTCCGAGCGGCGGTTCCCTAGCTTGATCGCGGCTTGCGTTGTGTAAGTACCGCGATGGTACTCTAGATACAGCTCGCCCTTCCAGGTGACTAAGTTACGGCCGCTGTCGCTCTCAGCCACTATCTTGTCGAAAAACTTGTTTGGAGTGTAGTCCGCCCCGCTTGCCACAGAAGGTAGCAGACCGACCTCATTTGCAATGCCACGACATCTTCTCAACTTCTCAATCATCTCCGCGGTAGGCCCACCTCCTCCATCACCATGTCCAAATAGTAATAAAGCATGTTGACTAGTGTCCAAGTTCTTGTGCTGTTCAAGACTGCGACGTACATCGCCGAAGTGCGCTTCTGCAGTATATGTGTTGGCAGGCGGCATGTGGCACACTACCTGAGACCCATCTAATCCAACCCACGAGAATGTCGACAACGGAAACACGTCAATATTGTTCCAGCTCAGTTTCTGGGTCAGAAAATATGGTTGCCCTGACATTCGGCACACTTGTGGCAGTTGGGGCGCGTAGCCAAACGTGTCCGGTAACCAGAACACCCGTGATCTGATGCCGAATTCCCGCTCGAAAAAGCGCTGGCCCAGCCACATCTGCCGTACCAATGCCTCACCACTTGGCATGTTTGTGTCACATTCGACCCACGAGCCCCCTATGGGCACAAAGCGGCCCGCCTTCACCGCCTGTTTCACGCGCTTGAACAAATCGGGGTGGTCCTCCTTGAGCCACTGAAATTGCACCGCCTGGGAAGCTGCAAATACGTACTCTGGATATTTATCCAACAGTTCGAGCTGAGACGCCCAGCTTCGGGCGATCTTGCGCCGCGTTTCGGCGTATGGCCATAGCCAGGCCGTATCGATGTGGCAATTCCCGATTGCCCACACAAGTTCGTGCTCGCTGTGAGACCGACGCGCATACACATCAGGCGTGTCGACATCTCCAAGGTAGGCAGCGGCCAGATCGCGGCCCCGCTGGCTCGACGCATCCACGTCGTTACGGTCGAAAGTGTTGATGATCTGGTTCAAAGTATCGAAGGCTCGAGCCTTTTGCCAGGAGCTGCTAGGCAACTCTCGGGCCGCATCACCGATCAGCCAGAAGTCCACGTTGAGCGCGCGCGTGATAGCATTCGGAACCAGCAAGTCGGCCCTGTTCAGTCGGAATTGTCTGTTGGGGTCAGGTGGGGACCCCGTACCGGTGATGTTGTTACAACTGGTCTCGATGTAGAACTGGTGCCAATTTCCGTCCTGAGCCCACTCTTGAGGTAACTCCACCTCAGTACGCTGGTGCTCCCCGCTCAGACCTTGCAAAGGTTTGCCGTCCACAGTGTATACAAAGCCCTCGTCAGAAGAATCAAAGTCAAACACAGGTCGCTCATTGTACTTTTGAGGCCAGTCTGTGGGAATTCTCACGTTCACCTTGAACCAATGCGTGCTCCAACTCGGTCCGAACCAGTCACCCTTGTGGGCAGGTCTCCATTGATTTTCGGCCTGCTCGATAGCATCCTCAAATCCGGGACGCTGAAGATCGGGCACAGAGTAGACCTCGAGCTTAATATAGCTCTCGAAGTCGATACGCGTACGGTCCAAGAACCGGGCAAGGTTGAGATCGCGATACTCTCCGCCGTTGGCCGCAAATTGCCGAATCCGACCTTGATACAGGCTTTCGACCCTTTTGGGTACTGGAACGTAGCTTCTCTCGGCGTATGACATCAATTGCAATCTAATAGTAGCTATTGGTCGACAATGTATAACTGGGGAGTGCAATTGTAACGAAGCGATCTGGCACTAATGAATGGGAAGTCAGGGAAGCACGGACTGTGGTTAGGTGTTGCCGTTTGGGGGTGTGGGGAGTGGGTCAGGGCAATCGTACTGGGCGCGGCTCCTGCAGGCATATTCACCCAAATCGATCAGTGCACCAGGATCATCAAAACGCTGCATCGGTTGATACGTGGGCATGTTTTACGCCAATTCACTCAGGGCCGATTGTTCAAAATCGTATCCGTAAGATGCATGGGTCACTATTTTAGTTATATTTTAGCATTTAAGTATGCCACGAAGAACCCTGAGAAGACAAGGATTGCTCAGATAGATAACTCAAGTTACATCCTTTAAACAATAACTAAGTATAGTATCAGTACGCTCAAGAACGCGAAAATAGCTTTGGGAAAGTAGGCGAGTTAGGGCGAACGATCTTAATTTAGCTACACCCGGCGGCCCACACTATATAACACCCGTATAAGACCGTGACGCGCCCCAGCCAGATGAGTTGCTCCAGGCCGTATCTGATAAAACTTAGTTGTAAATCACGTACCGTTTTTGCTTCACCCATATAAATCGAACAACCATAATGTTGCTATGGGCAGTTTTCGGGGTCACGCTACAATAGAATATCGGATTTTCACCAGGGAAAAATATGTAATTGAATCGGATCTTTGGAAAATCAAAAATCATCGTTACGTACTCCGCTCCTAAACCACTGAGTTGCGTTTACTCAAGGCAATATTGAATATCATACCACTGCTTTCTTGTTAACCTGTTCAATAGCTCGATAGCCCGTCATTGATGCCGCCATGACGGCTTAAGTGACTATAGCGAATTTGAGGGCGAAAGGTCCTCAGCTACGTCAAGGCGCTCGACATTCAGGAAAACCTATACCTAGAGGTGGTCCTGGTCCTATATGACGAATCTAACCACATCATGATGTCTCATGAACTAAACAGATGACTATTTCGGGCTATAACGCACTGAATCTAGTATTAATTCTCACCATCACTGCTCCGAGACTAGCATCGCGAGGATTTTATCTTAGTAGCAGGGTGCTCAACTAGATTCTGATAAGAGATAAGTTTTGTCCCAAATCCCTGGTTCTTTCCATTAGCGTGTTTACCTTAATGACAAAAAGTGCTCCTAGCTTAATGTGTTTATACACTAGTACTGATCACTAGTAATGATCAGGTGTCAGTAATTATTACATATATCAAAACGAAAACAGTGCTGTTATTCCCACATTTTTGCCCACCCAATTCTCTATATTTATGATGTTTATCTTAATTTATAATGCGAAAAAGCCACTGACAAATTGTGGTCAAACATATACTTTCAAGTATTGAATCGATACACTTATATTATTATTTGAGTCCTGAGATTTTTTGTTATTGTATTCATTCTTGCCAGTGGGACTAGAGCGACCGTCTTGGAAATTAGATCTCGTCGTGCATGGCCCGTTTCACGTAGTTCAAACTTTGTTTAGCATGCTCGACATACTCACCCTCCAACATTTGATTGCTCAAAAGGTCAGTGTAGATTTCCATCAAAGTTTCCAGACTGACACCAGCTCTTGTAAATGCATCCACGAGCCATCCGATAGGGGCTGTGCTGCAGTAATCCACGGCATACTGTTCAAGCATCGGCACCAAGTTACTTACGGGGAAAATCGTTTCCATGGACCGGAATTTCTGACCAATTCTGGCAATAATGTCCGAAACATGGGTATAATGCTGAACTTTGTTTTGATCATCTTCCGCCCGAGCAGCCGTCAATAGATTGAGCCAACAAGTACGGATCTCAACCGGGTCACGCAAGTCAGCAAATTCGAAGATTGAAAATGAGACCTCGTAAAGGCCATTGGGAAAAGCCCAATCGTTGTATAATTCGCTGATTGTCATAATCTTTTGGTTCAACGGAGCCAGATTTTCGTCGTTCCCAGTCTCTCCCGCAGTCAATTGGCGTTTCTGGAGTTCTGCCAGAATGTCTGACTGTATCAGGGCCAGGCCAAGGTATGCGCGCACCATAGTGAGCATATTAACACTCTGGAAGGTGTGTTGGTCATTCTGGGCTTGACTATAGCCCAGTGCGCGACTTAGGTACTCGACACGCTGGCTCAGTGTAGGAACAAGCGGTCCCCTAGCAAGATCGAGCAAGACATCAGCCGCGGCAAGCAGGTCTCCATGACGCTGGTGCCACTTCCATAGCAAATTAGCCACCCGAAGGTCTCGCGAAGCACCTAGCTCGAGATAAGTGGCCACAAAAGGTGTATCTAGGAGTGCAATCTGGTCTTCTTTCTCATGATCCAGGTACCAATCGTAAAGAGCGAAGTGCCAGACTTCGTCAGTACTATTCAATAACGCGGCGTGAGCCGAGTCTTTACATGTAGAATCAGCTAGCCAAGGCTTTGGGTTGAGAACCTCAGTGAAGATGATATTGAACACCGCCATTTTGGCGCGGAATTTCAACTCACTTTCACTCAACGGTGCCTCTATGGCAGTGCTAGCAACGGGAATGACACCAGTAGTATTGCTATATGCATGTCCGTTGACGGCACCGTTTGCATCTGGTAAGGGCTGTGGAGTCTCAGACTTGAATCGCTTCGAAGCAGGGCCTTGAATGTTGCCGTTATTGTTACCTACCGATAGGTCCTTGGATCTCAGGAACCCCACCGCAAGATTTGCCGGATCCTGCTCACTAGCCACGGCCAAGCCTGCCTGCACGGCACCATTGTAATATTTTAGGTCAACATAGTCCTTGATCACATCTCGCAGCGTTTCCAGTTGAATGGTGGAAGCTGCCTTCCGCACAAGAGCAACACTCTTGGCCAAATTGTTCATGTCCGGATATCGATTATTTTTGGCGGTATGGATATACTCCAAAGCCTTGTACTCGAGGACATCGCCGGCGGAGCAATAAGAGGAACACCGATCCTGAATCACCGCAGCAATCGCATCCACGGATTCGCCCTTGCTCAGAACATAGTTGACTAGACTGTTAACCAGCTCTCGGGCCATAGGACTTGTTTTGGCCTGAGTGAAAAACTCTCCGAACGTCATATGCTTGAATTGGCTCATCTTAGCCTCGTCGAAGTAGGACAGGAGCAATTTCGTGTCATACTGGGTCAGAACAAGGCGTAGGAACGCAATACCTTCCTGGCTTGATTTTGCCAGACGTCCCATAGCAAAAAGCCCCTTGTATTCCGCCTGGCTAAGCACCGCGGCATCATCACTGGAACTGAGTGTAGTCGCATTGCCGAAGCCGCCGGCGGCCGGAAATGCGGAAGTGTTCCCTGCCGTTGCTGCCGCAGTCGAAGCCGTTGTGGCACTACGCTCGCTCATACCCTCACTAAAGGTACGGTTTCGGCTGAGAAGGTCCACCAGTCCAGTTAATTTACTATAGATCTGGTCAAGCAGTGTCTGGTCCGGCGTGTGAGCCTCCGGTCCCGGCCCCAATATCTTTGCGTCCCAAATCGGCAACAATAATCGCGCCAGATAGAGAGCCAGACCGTCGAAAGATGCACTCAGACGAATACTTGAATGCCCCAAAAAGCCGGATTGCAGCTGGTCGCGCCTGAACGTTGGCATACCACCAAATCTGAAGAAAGCAGCAATCGCGTGCTCTCTTGCGAGCCGGTTACTGCTACCCTGTGCGGCCTCTGCCAGCGCACCCTCGCATAGCTGCATGGCTCCGTAAACCTGGGCCAAGGCATAAGGAATATCCGCGTACTCAAATCGGTCGCTAAACGGTCGTCGTCGCACCCTGTACAACGAGGTTGTCGTCAGAACCAAATCGACATCGGCAGTGCTCACAATGAACTGCACATCGTTGTCAAGATCTAGCCATCCACACAGCTCAACAAACGCAATCGGGGAAGCCCGTAGATCCGAGAGGTGTGCGATGCGCGTCTCGTCAACAACAGCTGCTAGGATTCGCGGGTGTGACCGCGCTCTCCCGTTCTTTTTCGTCGGTGGTATCACCGCATACGTGGTTCGCCCTCCGAAAATGGCGGAGGCTGGTAACACGTCCACGTTCTCTGGGGCGTCCCCAGGCTTTTCAGAACCGAGTGGTAGTTGCTGGGCGAACGCCGGCGCCAGGTAATTCAGCGGCCGGTGAGGATCGGCACTGCGAAAGTAGATGCGGTCGCCTGACGCGGTCAAAGCCACCAGTCGGATGTACTGACTCTCACTCAGTCTCACGGGGGCGATGGCCACAATCTCAGGGCGGACCACCTGCTTAGACGTCGGCGCCCGAGTCATTCCAGGCAACGGCTGCAGCAGCGTGCGGATCTGGTGGGCGAGTTGAGATGCTCCAAAAGTCTTGATCAGGGATACAGATGAGCCTGGGCTCTTCGGAGACCACGCGTAGACATACACAGCCGACTTTGTCGTCACAGCATAGATCGCACCGACTGATTCATCCAGCTCAAAATTCTGCACATGCTCAGCCTCTTTGCCAGAAAAGCCCGAGCCAAACCAGCTACCCAAAATGCCGCCGCTTTCACCGTGACAGACCTTTTGGACCTTGGACCGGAACCACGATTCCTTAGCCGCGTACTTAAACTCAAATAGGGCGGTGCCAGTGAACTCACTGGTGAAGAAGATGCGACCCTCCTGAGAGATACGCACTATTGGCCTGCCGGCGTTGACCATCGGGATTTGCAAATCAGTCTGCACAAACTGACGAGCCTGATCTACCGCATACAACTGCATTTCCGTATTCGTCGTGACGACCAGAACATGGGTTACCTGGTCGCTGAATACGGCCCGGTTCGGCAACCCACAGGAAATATCCACAATCTCAGTGGTTTTGGCAGACTCTCCAGGTTTCTGGGCCAACCGCGGCTCAAACTGTTTGACTTCATTCGTATGCAGGTCCCAAAACAATGTCAGCCGCTCGGTGCTCACCCAAAGAGTGTGGATTTCCGGTAAGTAACCAGACCTCCTTTGCCGTTGACCAGCGAATTTCAGTAGTTCCGGGGGCAGAGCGGTTTGCTCGACGCCAAACGGCGCGTAGACTTTCTGCTGCATAAGATCCGGCGTGACGTGGCACTCTACTGTCTTCGCGGAGACCACAATGTCCAGATCGGGCCGATGTACCTGTCTGGCCCTGTACGGATCGAGCAAGCTGGCAGCCGTTTGCAAAGGCCATTCCTGGTGTTGCGTAGCCAAGGATACGCCGATGGTGCCGAGCTCGCTGCGCTCGGGCCGCGAAATAAGCGGGCCTGGCTGCTGGACCGGCGCGGGCAGTGCCATAGGAATGTCGATGGTGGGAGTGTGCTTACGAAATATGCTATATTATAAACAAACAGTCAATTAGTGAACAAAAAAATTTGGCCAGGTAATATCCAAGGCGTGCCGTTAATATTTGCGAAAATGATTTGAAAATCCGTAAAAGTTAAGCGAAAAATTGCGACAGCTTTTATTCGCCTTCAAATCGTGCAGTATTTCCTATCTATCCTGGTCTATTATGTGGCTTATTTCACTCCCATAATACCCTGACTCCCACCTGAAGATACACACCCTTTTTTTAAGGACCACACTGGGACGCACAAACAAAAGGAGCCACATCATCACAGAGGATGGAGCATATTAGGAGATGCACTTTGGAATGCGATACCGGCTTGATCACATTTAATAAGTGTATCAAGGGACAAATATACAGCAAGAGCTGACTTGGAATGATAATAAAAGCAACAGATAGATGCTCCAGTATGTGCTATTAGAGTAATCACAATGTACGATAGGAAAGGTTGGGGCCAGGAGTTCGGAAGATGGTCAGACACAGCTAGGAGTGTGAACCATGAGACGAAGCTGTGAACTGTGGTTTATGTAGGAGCCGGAACACTACGTAAGGCGCGAAGATGGCCCGCCGTATATGCACGTTGTGTATCTACTATGCATGCATATACCGACGGCACATCAGAAACCCGAAAGAGAGTGGGATGTTCAAAGATCAAAAACATTTCTATGACGAACAGCTCTTATCCTAATGAAAGATAATTACCTATAGAACCTGAAGAATGGCACCAAGACTGGCAATAATAATATGTGTGAATATGTACATTGCAGCTAACGCACTGCTATCAGGATCAGGTGCGGAGATTGGGTTTGCGTCTGCATGTTGAGCAACGCATTTTATACCTTGATGAAAGGACTCAACCGGATGGGGTAGATAAATAATTTGTATATTCGGATTCTAAGAGTATGTTAGGTATCCCCACCAGCACCTTGTTTCACGTGAAGGTCACGGAAGCGAATGCACTCACATGCAGTGTGAGCAGAGTACACAGCGTCAAGGATCGAGTATCTACTTGGTGTAGGGGTGGGGGGCGGTTATGGAGGGATCAGGATGGTACATAAGGTGCATAAGGTCTATTAGGGGCCTCATGTATATGTGACGAGTGCTCCTCTCGAGTGCACAATAAGACCCTGTCACTCACACACGTGACGCTAATTGGCGACTAAAGGCCGGCCCGGGGAGCCGGAGTTCGCTCCATGGGCACACTGCTAATGTTTTTCGTGTGAGAAACCCTTCGGCATGATGTCATGGATTGACGACTCGTCTTACGCCTAGGGCTTAGTGTGGATTGGCCAATCAAAGCTCCCAATACGCGACCACTCGGCTGCTACCGCCGATCCCAGTAGACTAACGCAACCACCCCTTGCCGGCCCCAAGCCCAGGCGCGTCCTGCATCCCAGTGTCTGCCAATCACGACACGATGCAATACCCTTCAGAGCCCTACCAAAGGCACGCCAGGTGCGTAGGGCATGTCGTGAGACTTAGGATGACACCGCAGCGGCGTCCAGGAAAGGCGGGCCCAACCCTCTGCACCACACCAAGCCAACAACCATATTAAATTTGAGCCTCACAGGGAGGACGATCAGCCCGTGGGGGCTTTTTCGCCCTAGTTGAGCTGGCCACCTCTTTGTTCTCTGCGCTGGTTGTTGTGTGCCAAAGCCGGTCCCCTGACCCAATGACGCAGCGTTCCCGCCAGGCCTTCTGGGGAACCCGCGCCCCGGCATGGATCCCACTAATAATATGTGAGTACTGCGAGGCCCCCGGCGAGTGAGAGAGTAAGAGGACCACGCACCCTGGCCGACCCCAGACCACCACCGGCGTATATATATACAATACCACCTCCCATTCCAATCCCCTTCATCACCAAACCCCTAACTGATGTTCAAGTTCACCAAGACCAACTCGCTGCGTGCGTTGCAGCAGTCCTTGCGCACATATGCTACCAAGGAGCCGACCCTGAAGGAGACGTTCGCCGCCTCGCTGCCTGGTAAGATCGAGCAGATCAAGGCGCTGCGCGCCGCTCACGGCAACACCACGCTACAGGAGGTCAAGCTCGACCAGGTTTACGGAGGCCAGCGTGGCATCATCGGCCTCGTGTGGGAGGGCAGCGTTCTGGACCCCGAGGAGGGCATTCGGTTCCGTGGCCTCACCATTCCAGAGGTTAGTGCCAAGCTGCCCAAGGCCCCTGGCTCCGAGGAGCCGCTTCCTGAGGGTCTCTTCTGGCTGTTGCTCACCGGCGAGATCCCCACCGAGTCTCAGGTCCGTGCTCTGAGTGCTGAGCTTCACGCCCGCTCCTCATTGCCCGAGCACGTTGTGGATATCCTCCAGCACTCCCCTAAGCACCTCCACCCCATGGCCCAGCTGTCTATTGCCGTGAACGCACTCGAGTCTGAGTCTGAGTTCGCCAAGGCCTACGAAAAGGGCGTCAACAAGAAGGACTACTGGCAGTACACTTTCGAGGACTCCTTGGACGTGATTGCCAAGTTGCCCACCATCGCCGCCCACATCTACCGCAATGTCTTCCACGACGGTGTGCTTGGTTCCACCGATGCCTCCTTGGACTATTCTGCCAACTTCGCTAAGCAGCTTGGCTTCGACAACAGCGAGTTCACTGACTTGTTGCGTCTTTACCTTACTATCCACTCCGACCACGAGGGTGGTAACGTCAGTGCCCACACCACTCACCTGGTTGGCTCTGCTCTTAGCTCCCCCTACCTGTCCCTGGCTGCCGGCTTTAATGGCCTCGCCGGTCCTCTGCACGGCCGTGCCAACCAGGAGGTGCTCGAGTGGATTCTCAAGCTGCGCTCTGAGATCGGTGAGAACGTCAGCAAGGAAGAGATCGAGAAGTATCTGTGGAACACGTTGAACTCTGGCCGTGTCGTGCCCGGTTATGGCCACGCCGTGCTGCGCAAGACTGACCCCCGTTACATGGCCCAGCGTGAGTTCGCCCTTAAGCACCTGCCCGATTTCCCCTTGTTCAAGCTCGTTAGCCAGATCTACGAGGTTGCCCCTAAGGTGTTGGGTGAGAACCAGAAGATCAAGAACCCCTGGCCTAACGTCGACGCTCACTCCGGTGTCTTGTTGCAGTACTACGGTCTCACCCAGGAGAGCTACTACACTGTTCTCTTCTCTGTGGCCCGCGCCCTCGGCGTCCTTCCCCAGCTTATCATCGACCGTGCTGTCGGTGCTCCCATCGAACGCCCCAAGTCGTTCTCCACCGAGAAGTTCGCCGAGAAGGTTGGCTTCAAGCTGCCGTGAGCGTCTAGCCTGCATATAGATTTAGATCGCCATACAGTAACGAATCACGCTAGACTCATGGACCAGCAGCGCCAGGGAAACCCCCGGTTGGGCCCTTGCAAGACTGCTGGATAGATCGCTCGTTATAATTAAGGTATACCGTTTGTAGATTCAGATGTATAGAGATGAGCTATAAGATTTTCGCTAGGTTTTGATGTCATGCGGGAATCCTGCCAAGTGGCTAAGTTTATAAAATGCGCCTTCTTACATACTGTGAGCGCACAGTATAAGTGGGCTAATGATGTAATGATAACCATTAGTGTGAGCAGTGATGCACACTGCTTAATACAATAGTGATCGCTAACGCATTACTCACGAACAAGTTCTGACTGTATTCTTTCGCGCATCTTGCCAATACCCCCCTACCTACCACAGCTCTCAGCGCAGTGTCTCGCTCTTTTATTTCTCGTAGACACACCACACTGAGTGGCCTACCCTGCTGAACCATATTGCACACAAGGTCTTACTTAGGTCCCACAGTGTAATTTGCTGTCGCGGGTGGGGCATACTGACTGAGCAACTGCTGAAGGGGGATTACAGACGCAATCAAGGTGAGAACTACCGGACTTGCCAAACCGTTCATCCTCCAGCATGACGCGGAATGGGTCCAGAATAATGTCGTTCCATCTTACGCAGGTTTTTAGAGAGCTCTCTTAAGTTGCTCTGCAGAGCAAAGCTCATCTCAACGATAAACAACCCGCTACCAATCGCTGGGATGCCCGTGCCGTAATCGCCGTTACTGGTTGGGTGTCATATCAGGGCTAAGATATGCGCGCACACAAACGCACAAAGTAATAAGAAACCAAGTCGCCGACTGAATAACATTATTTTGAATGACGATTGTTCGCCACTCATTCATAGTGCTACATACTTAGATAGTCTGAATTGGTTATTTGGCTATGAGATATACTGACTTAAATATGCGCTTACTGGCCGAATGTGTTCTCGCCCGAGTACGTAATGTAGAGGAAGCCGTCCTTATCTTTGTGCTCCTCGTAGATGTGGCTCATAAGGGCAGAAGTGGGAGGCAGGACGTCGTTCACGAAGATGAAGATGGCCTTTTCCGGCTCGAGTTGGATGCGGCGGCGGATAACGTAGACAAACTGACCGATAGTGAGGTCGCCGGGGACCAGATACTTGCGTTTGTCGATGGCTGGGATGTCTGACTTATCGACTTTCTCGCAGATAACGGGAACGCGGCCGTTGTACTTGTAGCGGATGCGCTCGGCCTCAGACTTCCGGGACTGGAAGGGGTAGTCGTCTTTGAACTGGGAACGCATGGTTACTGTGGGCAAACGGGCTCGAGCGTACGAATTGAGTCCTTATGGAACAGCAGAACGGCAGCGGATGGACTTCTCCGGTGTGTGGGGTTGCTTCGTAGATGGTGGGAGGCGAAGTCAAAACTCAAGGTTGGGTGTGGTGATGGCGAGGTGGGGAGGGCGGCGTTAGGGACGTGGGCGATGTGTGTGCCCTGCCCGCGAGTCCCAGCAGCGCACCACCATCTTTGGATATATTGAGCACTTTGGCAATACGTCATCCCGGACATGATTCCATATGGCCATGCCACGCACGACAGGGCTGTGCGACGTGAATTTCTTAACGTGAACGCCAGCACATTCCCACCGCGTTCCCAGTGCTGCTTTCCAACACTGACGCGAATCCCATAATAGGAAGTTCACACCAGGAAGTCTCCTTGTGAATTTCCCAAACGGGAAATTCTTACATACTCTAACTGGAATTCAGGTACTCCGACTTCAATCGAACATAACCACCCCATATCGAGCATGAAATCTCTCCTCATTTGTCCGGATCCATCATCGTGTTCGAACCAAAAATTCATGTTAAATAAAGGTCAGGACAACCGCATACAACCCCGTCGCTCCGCCGCGTTCATTCGCCGCGCTTTCGTTATCGTCACGAGATGTACATTAATTACGTTTACTTTTAAATAAATTCTCTATGAGACCCGTCCGCTCACTGAGATGCACACTGAACACCCTCAGGGCGTCCGTCATCCTCGTCGTCCATCTCGTCCTCGCCCGCGGGGATGGCGCTGGGGTCCATGCTGACGAGCTCGACCTCCTCGGCGGCGTCGGCCTCGTTAGGAGTGCTTGTCGGCGGGGGCAGGATCTTGCGCAGAGCCGCGCACTGCTCCTCGGTGAAGCCCTCGGTGGGGAATGCGATGTCGAAGACCACGATCATGTTACCGAACGAGCCCAGCTTCTGGACGGGCATGCCCTTCTCAGGCAAGTACTTGACGTCGCCAGGGCTGATGATCTCGCCGGGGGCGATGTTGACGTGGTAGAACTCGCCGTCGAGCTGCTCCACCTGGAAGCTGCCGCCGGTCAGGGCCGTGACCAGGTCGAGCTTGACGTGGGTCAGCAGGTCGTTGCCACGGCGCTCGAAGCGGGCGTGGGACTGCTCCTCCAGCACAAACACCACGTCTCCGGGCAGGATGCCGGGGCCCGAGTCGCCCTCGCCCTCGAACACGATGCGCTGGCCGTTCTTCATGCCGCGGTCGATGTGCAACTCGAGAATCTTCGTGACCTGCACGGTCTTCTTGCCCTTGCACTCCTTGCATCGGTCCTTGTCGGGGATGATCTCACCGGCACCACCACACTCGTTACAGGTGGTCTGGAACTGCTGGATCATCGGGCCCATCTGTCGCGACACAATCTTCATACCGGTACCGTGGCACCCCGTGCACTGCTTGACGGAGCCCTCTTTGCCGCCCACGCCCTTACAGGTGGGGCAGGTCACCGTCTTCTTCAGGGCCATCTTGCTGCTCTTACCCTTGTACAGGTCCTCCAGCGTCACGCGCACGGTGTGAGCGATGTCCGCCGAGCGCTTGGGGCCTCGGGGGCGCCGGGGACCGCCGCCACCGAACATGCCACCGCCAAAGAACTGGGAGAACAGGTCCTCGGCGCCGCCGCCCATGCCGCCGCCGCTCAGACCCTCCATGCCGAACTGGTCGTAGGTGGAGCGCTTCTCCTCGTCGATGAGAACCTCGTAAGCGGCGGTGCACTCCTTGAACTTGTTGGCCGCCTCCTCGTTGTCGGGGTTCTTGTCGGGGTGGTACTTCAGCGCGAGCTTGCGGTATGATTTTTTAATTTCTGACGCCGATGCGGAAGGGGAGACCCCCAATGAGTCGTACAGTTTTGTTTCGGCCACCATTTAGTTATATTTCCTGAGTCCTGCCGGTTGGGGGGGCTGATGGTTAGTGAAAAAATGCACTGAGGCCGGGGGTCAGGTTATCGTGGTGTTAATATATCGCCCAAAAAAAACAAAGGCGTTTGACATGCGTGCGCCGCCGGAACGGGTCACCGCCTTGGGCCTGGCGCTGGAAAGTTCCAGAGATTACCACCGGCTGCCAACCCCGAACACCCAAGCTGGGACACCCGGGGCCGCCCCTAGCCCTGGACTCCTGGATATGTCCACGCGAAGAATTCTCTCTCGAGCCGGCCGGGGCTGGCCCTCGCCGTCTCTGGGCTGGCCTATTACCGCCGCCCCACATGGGCCGAGTCTCTCCTGCAGGCCGATGCACCTCTATGCAATCAACGCAATCGCCCGCCCCATGGGCGCTCCTATTCAGCGGCGAGGTCCAGTCGACTCCGGTGGCCTCTAAAATATCCTGTGTCTGAGCTTCCATTTTTCCGGTGTCACCTGGCTAGAAATGCGTTTTGTAGCTCGCCCATTACGGGGGTGGTCATGAAGCGAACTTCCCACATAAGTTGGGCGAAGAGATAGACTACAAACCCTACCAAACTTATTGGCTCATGGGCGTGTCCGGATAGTCGTGCCTCATATGCCATACTCAAAAGACCCCAGGCTAGTTCATCGGTGAAATGCCCGAGTCTAGAGGTGGCTGCCGCAATACAGTCTAATATTGAGGTAATTTCCATTCGTCATCATGCCTAGGTAGAGGTCTACCTTGTTCCCGAAAACTAACTATTTGGCGCAGACTTTCCTATCGATTTCAATTTGAGCTTATAAATTCTTCTGCATGAAAGGAGGCTGCATAATTAGAGTGTCGCCAAATAGCGCAAGGCCTGCGAGGTCAAGTGTTAAGGTTGGGTTCGGTGTGACGGGCGATCAGCACAGGTGTCACGAGGGTGAGTAAGGCACGGTGGCAATGAGCGGCACTGGTCCCATTGAAAGGGTCCAACGGCAACCTTAGCCGAAAGAAACAAGTCACTAGCCTCATGATTCAGAGCGCTTGGATTCTTCACGTAAGACCCAACCTGCTTTCAAATCCACCTTGCTCAAGAGCTGAGGCACCACGTGTTTAGTGAATCGTTTACATAAGAATTCGGGTCAACATAGAGTCTCTTAAAGAGTTAGTCCTATTTCTGCCGCTACACTGAGTGAAACCTTTATGCCCTGAAGCTAATGCTTTGGCGGCCCTCATGTCGCCAGGTCAAGGGTTACAGTGATAACATGCACAGGCTCATGCATGGCCCTAAACCATGCACCGCTCAATGTCACCTATTTATTCATTCACTAGTGCTGGCCGCGTACTCTCCCAGGATAAGCCTTATTTTGTTCCTATGTCAAGCCTATTCAAGACTGCGTGAGATGGGTCTCGACAAATCGCGTCATTGCAAACCACTGTTGATAATTGAATTGCGGCTGCTGTCGGTCTCGAAACTTCTCAATAGATTTGGTCAGAGGATCATCTCAATCGAATAGTGTCTCCCAAATAGTGTGTACTTGTGATTCCCAGTGTGAAACAGTGATTAACACTCAATATTGATGTTTTAGTTCCGTAATGTAAAATAATTTATAGCATACGTTCCGGCGGTTGATGCAACACGGACTCATGGGCCACATTAATTTCACGGTTCCGTCCGCCTCATCTCCTTTTTCCATCTGCATGATCAATTCCGGTATCCCATGAGCTCGTTATCATGTTCGCACCATCTTCTATAATCTTTTACCACTGTCACACGCTCTCACATAAACCACCTTACCGGTAACTCGCCGCTAGCTTCTAAATATTCTTACCTACTCGCTCGCATCTGCTATAACGTCTGGTCCTAGCTACCATCTCCCACCTTTGTCGCTCATTCTCATCTTCGTACTCCTATCGTTGATTCCCATCATATGAACTCTTCATCGTATCTATAATCTTTTCGATGAGTATGCTAAGTTGCCCCCCACCTTACCGTTGTCAACCGCTACTATCTAGTATGTGTTTTTACCAACAACACGAGCTCCCAACTCCTAACTCACCCCTATCACTAGCTCCCATCTCTTATGATCTCCCTATCACTCCCATCCCATATAATCTTGTAAACAAGTATCAAACGCTGCAGTCCCCGCCCACCTTACCGCTGCCAACCGCTCCTCTCCAGTGTATTCTTCTTATCAACAACACTAGCTTTCATTTCCTAACTCACCCCTATCACTAGCTCCCATCTCTTATGATCTCCTTATTCCTCACATCGCTCCAATCATGATCTCCTTATTCCTCACATCGCTCCAATCATGATCTCCTTATTCCTCACATCGCTCCAATCACCTATTATCTTCTCGCCGAGTATGCTGAATTGCTTCCACCACCGTTGCCAACCGCTCCTCTCTGGTATAGCCTTCTTATCAACAAGACTAGCTCCCATGTCCTAACTCATCCCTACCACTAGTTCCCATCTCTCACGAACTCCTTATTCCTCCAATCGCTCCAATCACCTATTATCTTCTCGCCGAATATGCTGAATTGCTTCCACCACCGTTGCCAACCGCTCCTCTCTGGTATAGCCTTCTTATCAACTAGCTCCCATCTCCTAACTCATCCCTACCACTAGTTCCCATTTTTTATGATCTCCTCATTGCTCCCATCACTCCAATCACTTATAATCCTTTAACGAGGACATGATCAATTGCCGTCTTCAACTGCCCTCCCACCTTACCGTTGTCAGCGCTCATTAAATTCCTCAACCTCACCTGCTCTCATCTCCTAGGCTATCTCTTGCCATACCTATAAATCGGATCCCATCCCTCTGCCGACGCTGATCAAACTACATTGCTCCAAAGCCGATTGTCTACCCACGCTGCAGTGGATCCCGTAATCGCATGTCGCATGAACGTGCCTAAAAAATAAACATTACCTACTATATGCAATTCGCCAGCCGCCTACCGCGACTTGCCTTTAACCTCCCACTCCTCGACCTTGTGGACCTTGATGACGCCGGCCGTGCCCGGCTTGGCGAACTGGAACCCTTTGGACCAGTCGTAGCCCGTGGCGTAGGCCAGCAGGGTGCCCTGGTTGTTGAAACACACGGCGTTGATGGGATCCGGCTGTTGTTTGGAGTAGCCGAGCCGGCGGCGACTCTCGGTGTCCCAGATGTGGAACATGCCGTCGGCCCCGGCCGTGACCAGGGACACGAACTGGGGGTGGAACGCCACGGCGGTCAGCGGGAACACGTCCTCCACGGGCTTGGCGGTGGTGCCCACCGCCTTGCGGTGGCACTTGAAGGTGAAGTTTGTTGCCGAGCCGGTGGGGTTGAGGTACTGGATGGCACAGCGGCCCTCGATGGAGCCCACGGCGTAGCCCACGCCGCTGGCCTGGCAGGCAATGGCCTGGGTCTGGTACTTGAGGGGACTGTCCTGGGTCTTGTAGATGGTCTGGGGCGCCTCCAGGTTGATGAGCACCAGCTGCTTGTTGGCACAGGCCACGACCAGCAGCTTCTGGGCACTGCTGGCGGCGTAGCCCCGCTCGGGCAGCGCCACCGTGGCCACGGGCTGGGGCGACGCCAGGTTCCAGTACTTGAGCGTGCGGTCCAGCGACACCGAGGCCACCATGGGCTGGCCCACGTCCACCAGGCACACGCCCATCACCGCCTGATCGTGCTGGCCCACCACGGCCGTCTGGCCGGACGCCACGTCGTAGCTGCGCAGCACGTTGTCCGCGCCCCCACTGATCACCTTGGACTCGTCGGGCCACCACGCCACCGACAGGGCCGGGGCCTCGTGCTGGTACACAAACCGGCCCTGGCCCTCGCCGGTGGCCGGATTGACCTCGTACACGCGCACGGTGTTGTCCCACGCCGCCACCGCGAGGAAGTTGCCGGACGGCGACCAACACAGGCTGCTCACCGTGTCCGCGGGGCCTTGCGGCATCTCCCGGTCAATGGCGGTATTGATTTCTATGCTCCGGGGCTGGCCTGCAACCGACATGGGGATGAAGTCGCGGCGGGGCCCTTGCCCTCCTATAGCCACCCTGCACAGGAACTGACAAAGAGGGGATAAAACAACCCTGTAAACAATTAAATATGGTGACTTTACTGATAATCAGGCACGGCGTATGAGCAGACGCAATTGAGATCGGCATTTATGAAAACGGAATTGAATCGCGTAGTGAATGGCTCGAAATGAAGCAAATCAGAACAAACAAAAGACAACTCAATCGGCATATGGGTCGCAACTGTATAAACACCAAATAAAGAATTAGGCACAGCACATAAACACAACTGGCACTCAGCCGAAGCTTGCACCACTATAAATGCACCACAATAGAATCAATGCCCCACAATAGACTTCACGCAATAAATCAGTTCACCACAATATGCAGGTGCCAATACATGGCCAATGTTACCATTACCAATTTCGAAATACACCGCTATATAGATACACCGCACTCAATGCACCACAATAGAATCAACGCCCCCCAATAGAATCACCGCAATAAATCGATCCACGCAATAAATTAGTTCGCCACAAAATATAATGCCAATATACATGGACAATGTAAACAAACCAGAATACATCAACCTTGCATCCAAACTGAGGTTCCGATTGAGCAAGGTTCCCGTCTGGCCACCCGAGTCCAATAACTAGCCGGTCCACAGCACCCAATCATCTCCTGTCTTGTGTGAGCGTCGCAATAGAAGTTCAACCCTACATATCTCAATGTGGAATAACAGACCATGTTTCATTAGTGATGTTTAGCTACATACGAAGTATTATTAGCACGGCAGAAGTGTAGATTGCTCACCTGCGCCTTGCGAAAAGTTGTCAAAAAAGCAGCGCTTGGGAATTGATGATTCTCTCAAAGGAATCTATATAATGGCTGACTCTGATCCCGTTCTCATGGCTGACTCTTATTCCGTTCTCAGTCGAGCACCGCTTGTCCTCGCCTCCATCAGCAGTGTTCATCCATAACGTGCGAACTTGCAAGCTGCTTGCACTCCCGATCCGCCCAACCATGCGGTCACACCTTGCCTGAATTGTATGCCCGAACAACCCGCTCCGAACCACCGTCGGAAGCCGAGAAGGCAAAGCCGCGCTGCTTGCGCATGCGCGACACCTGCCGCACCTTGCGGATCGCCTTCTGAAACTGGTCCATCTGGGGCCGCCGGTCCTGGATCTTGTATTTCTGGACCTCCTGCACGTAGTGGTAGTACTCCGGCTTGTACATGCGGTGCCAGTACTTCCAAGCAATGTCCCTGACTAGACACACAGCCGGAACTATGAGAATCAGCGCCCAGAACACCGCCGTGGGATACAGGGCCGGGATCACGCCGCGGTTCTCGGGGCCCACGTGCACGCGCGAGCCAATTTCGGCGTACAACGGGTAGCCCACCAGCCACAGGGCGGCGGAGCCGGGAATGGCGATCAGGGTGTACGAGCTCCACACGTTGGTGGTGAGCGCCGCCTTGCCCAACACCGTGAACGCGCAGGCCGTGTACATGGCGGCGCCCCAGGTCCAGTGGTTGGCCACCAGGCCATTGGCCAGCACGTTGCCCGCGGCATAGGCCCCCACGCTGAACCAGAAGATGAGAATCGAGTGGTAGATGCCGTTGCCGATCCATTCCCAGAACTGCACGGTGTTGAGAAAGTCGCCGCGCTGGCCGATCCGGTACAGCTGAGGGTAGCGCAGCAGCAGCTTGGCGCTGACGAACTGGTCGAGAATGCCGATGGCAAACGGCGGGAGCGCGGTGGTGAAGACGTTGTAGAAGGTCACGGTCCAGGACTCGTAGATGCTCTCGCCCGAGAAGCCGTTGTAGAAGACGTACCAGAACTGGGTCAGGTACAGGGCGATGTTCTTGTAGAAGCTGTAGAGAATGGCCCGGCTCAGCCGGTTGTAGCTCCACAGGCCGTGGACCAGCAGCAGTTTCTTGAGGTAGCGGAACTGGGCAATGGCCACGTCGGCGCTGCGGGCCGCCTGCTGGCCCTCGACGCCGCAGATGCCCACGCCGACGTGGGCGGCCTGGATCATCGATACGTCGTTGGCGCCGTCGCCGATGGCCAGCAGCAGGTCGTTGAGCTTGTGCTTGGCCAGCTTGACCACCAGCGCCTTCTGCAGCGGCGACACGCGGCAGCAGATCACCGCCTTGCACATGCAGCACAGCTTGAGGAAGTCCGCGCTGTACTCGAGGTCGAGGGCGTAGTTGAGGGTGTGGCCGTCGATGACCAGCGCCAGCGCGTCGAACTTGTCCGGGCCGTCGGCGGCGCCCTGCAGCGCCTCCAGCTTGGCGGCGATGTTGGCGCCCGTGGCCTCGAGGCTGGACTCGTTGATCAGCAGCAGGCTCATGTCCTCGCTCAGCAGCTTGGAGCTCATGCCGATGTTGATGGCCGTTTCCTGGCGGTCGCCGGTCAGCACCCAGATCTTGATGCCGGCGTCCTGCAGCGCGGTGATGGTCTCGGGCACGCCGTCCTGGAGCTTGTCCTCGATGGCGGTGACGCCGACCAGCCGCAGGTTCTGCTCGATCTCGTTGGCCACCTCGGCCACGCGCTGGCTGCGGTCCGTCAGCGACGTCGCCGCCTCGTGGTAGCGCCGGGCCCACGCCGTGTACTCGTCCTCGCTGACCTCGCGCTGGGCCAGCACCAGCGTGCGCAGGCCCAGGCCGGCAAAGTCCTCCAGGGCCGGCGTCGCCGCCATCTCCTCGTGCGGGTCGGCCAGCCGCTCGAAGATCACGGTGTCGGCACCCTTGGTGAACACGCGGATGCGGCCGTCGGGCCCGCGCAGCACCGTGCTCATGCGCTTGCGCGTGGAGTCGAACTCGCACACGTCCAGCAGCACGTAGTCCTGGGGCCCCGCCGGCGTCTCGATCGTCAGCCCGTTGGGGGTCCGGGCCGAGAACCGCACGCCGAGGCGGGCGGCGCCGTCGACCAGCGCGCCCTCGTCCGGGGACGAGGCCTGGTACTCGAGCTCGCCGTCGTCGGTGATCTCCGGGATCACCGTGTGGCACGTCGCCAGCACGGTCAGGAAGTCGAGGTGGCGCGGGTCGGCGGCAAAGGTGGCGGCGCTGAACTTGAGATACTGGCCCTCTTTCTCCTCGGGCACCTCGGTGGCGTAGACCTGGCCGGCAATGGAGCAGGCCTTGAACTGCATGACGTTGCGGGTCAGCGTGCCGGTTTTGTCGCTGAAAATGTGCTTGATCTGGCCCAGCTCCTCGACCAGCGACGAGGTGCGGCACACCGCGGGCTGGTCCACCGCCGCGTCGTACATTTCCAGGTCGCTGGAGATCAGGTAGCCTTGCCAGAACTTGATGATGTCGATGGTGACAAACAGCGAGATCGGCACCAGGTTGGAGAACAGGATCCAGTAGGTGAGCAGGTCGCTGAAAAAGGTCTTGACGCCGGTGGTGGAGCCCAGGTCCAGGTACCACATGGGCTTGCGCCACTGGTGCAGCTTGATGACGTTGCCCAACGAGGACATGACGGCGAGCGAGATGAGCAAGATGAACAGAAACACGATCTGCAGGTCCATCATGTGCTCGACGGCGGTGCGCTTGATGGGCGCCGGCGCGGCGTTGCGCATCAGCTTGGTCTCGTGGCCCGTGAACACCACCACGCCGTGCAGCCACGCCGTGTTGCGCAGCGACGTGCCGCGCAGCAGCATCTGGTCCACGCCCAGCGGCACCGCCGGCGCGCCGGGCCGGTTCAGCGTGCCCTCGTAGGTGTACAGCGACGAGTTCGGCTGCTCGCTGTCGACGGTGGCGCCGGCCAGCCCCGCGGTGAGGGCGGTCTCCGTGGTGAAGGCCCGGGTCTCCGGGCGGGCCTGCTTGATCTTGAGGTTGGTCTCGCCGTCGAGGTTGGCGGTCTCGATGTAGCACAGCCCGCCGGGCTCCGACGTGCTCAGCACCACCACGTCCGCCGGCAGGTACTGCTCCTTCTCGACCCGGACCACGTCCCCGACCTCGAGCTTGGCCCACCGCCGGGGCTGCCACTGCCCGCCGGCGCCCATCACATGGATCCGCGAGTTGTTGAGCTCCTTGTCGCCCTGCCACCGCTTCCAGTCCTCGGCCAGCTCCTTGGTGGCGCTGACCAGCAGCACCACCACCAGCGTGCCGATCGTGGTATACCGGTTGGTGGGGCTGACGTGGGGCACCTGCTGGATCAGGGCCGTGGCCAGGAAAAACAGATTGGCGTACTTGCTGAACTGCTCAAACAGAAACTTGGGCAGGAACGTGGCCACGTTGTACTTGGTCGTCGACACGTAGTTCGTGCGGAACTGCTTGGCGTGGTGGGGATCCAGCACCCGGATGTGGCGCACGCCGTCGGCCCCGGACCCGTCGCGCGCCACCCGCCGCCGCAGCACGTATCGCTGCCACAGGTACCGGATATCGAACCCGCCCGTCCGGTCGGCCTGGGCCGCCCGCTCGTTGACCGCGTTGTTGCGCGAGAGGTCTCTGCTCGCGCCGCCCATGGACTCCAGCTCGATCTCGGGCTCCTCCGTGTAGATGGGCTCCTCCCGGTGGGAAAACGGGTCTCCGTGGGGCGGTCCCCCAGGGGAAGCCGGATCGCCACGCCGGGGCGGGTTCTCGGGGCTTTCGTTGCCGAATTCAGACAGGGTCGAGCCAGTGCGGGCGCCGCGCGGGGAGCGGGGCCGGGCGGGGCCCCAGGCCTCGTCGGAAAGCAGGTCCACGGGCTCGGGAGCGACGGCGCGCAGCGGGGCGCCGGCGGAGCGTTTTGTGGGGGGGGAGGACGGCACGGGGTGGTTGCCGGTGTGAAGGCCTTCGCGCGCCAGGTCGTCGTCGTCCACGAGCCAAAACTCGTCCTCGGAGTTCGCCATGGTCGCCAATTGAACCGCTCGCGTGTCCGGTTCACAGTCAGGTCCAGGTGGTTCTCTGAGGCGCGCGGACTAGGGTTGCGTCCGGGGCATAGCCGCAGGGCGTGGAGATACCCGACGTAGAAAGAATAAACAACCAGCTAGTCCAAGGACTCCAAGCGCAAAGCTGGTGGACAGAGCGGATATGGGCTGGATAAAACAAACGAAGAGACATAATTGGACGGCAACTGGACTGCTTAAAATTATGACTTCATGCAGGAAATGCAGGAATCGCGAACACTACAAATACTGTAACAAACGCAAATGCTGCAAACAATTCTGATCATGTAAATAATGTTAATAATGTATACAATTCAAGTACAATGCAAATTTGTAGGTAACGCTACAGTGAGTATAGCAAATGTGATCATAACAATAAATACGAATATGAAGCTCGATCACGAAGCTCTAAATATAGCCTTGGGATATATACGACTCGTGCTCGGACGGTCTACACCACAAGCATCACTGCAACGACAACCAACGTTCAGACCATTGTCTCTAGAAACGCCGCTTGTCGAACGTCCCGGGAAACTTGAGCTACAACTGGTCATTCTGCTCCGGCCATTACAGTAAACCATCCGGCCCTCTGCATACGAATGGCCATATCAGTAGGGTACTGCTGCCAAGTCACAGCGGCTGGTTACCCTACGGTTCTCTGGAGCGAGCGAAGCACCGAAGCTCCACTGCAGCGCACCTGGGCCACGTGAGAGGGGACGCGATCGGATCACCACTGCATCTGGCGTACAAGTTATGGCTGGGTGCACTGCTTATGGCTAGGCGTACCACATATGGCTGAGTGTTATGGCTGGGTGTATCACCCATGGCTGAGCGTGCCACTTATGGCTGGGCGTACCACATATGGCTGGGTGTACCGCATATGGCTGAGTGTTATGGCTGGGTGTATCACCCATGGCTGAGCGTGCCACTTATGGCTGGGCGTACCACATATGGCTGGGTGTACCGCATATGGCTGAGTGTTATGGCTGGGTGTATCACCCATGGCTGAGCGTGCCACTTATGGCTGGGCGTACCACATATGGCTGGGTGTACCGCATATGGCTGAGTGTTATGGCTGGGTGTATCACCCATGGCTGAGCGTGCCACTTATGGCTGGGTGTTATGGGTGGGCGTATGGGTGGGTGTACCTCATGGCTAAGCGGGCCACTTATGGCTGGGCGTACCACATATGGCTGGGTGTTATGGGTGGGCGTATCGCTCATGCCTAAGCGGGCCACTTATGGCTGTGTATGCTGCTTTTATGGCTTGATGGATCTCTTATGCCACCGATGGCTGGGTGCACCGCTGGGTGTACTGCTTACGGCTTGGGGTACCACTTATGGCCACCGACGGCCAGATGTACTACTTACGGTCAAGGAAGTGCTCACCACCTACGGTTGCCTGCCCCAGAGCCTGCCCCAGGGCACGACTTACGGGCGCGCCTCCGGGTGCCGGGTGCGGGCTTATTACTCAGCAGTAGGGCTTGCGAGCGGGTGAAAAGTTCATCGCCACGTGATCCACTCACCAGGGCGAGAGATCACCAAGAGCTACCCCATGAGCAGCACCTCGTCACAAACAAATCGGTTAACGATCATATACAACAATGGCTCGTCGTACTAAGAAGGTCGGAATCTCTGGTCGCTACGGTGTCCGTTACGGTGCCTCCCTCCGTCGCCAGGCCCGTAAGATCGAGCAGCTCGCTCGCACCCGTTACGAGGATCCCTTCAGTGGTAAGAAGAACGTCCGCCGTGTCGCTGCTGGTATCTGGTACTGCCCCTCCAGCGGCAAGACCGTGGCTGGCGGTGCTTACTCTATGACCACCTCGGCCGCTACCACCGCGCGCTCGACTATCCGTCGTCTGCGTGAGCTTGCTGATGCGTAAGGCATTAGGAAATTCAACGAAATTCATGTATTTATGCATTGGTAGATAATAATAACCACTGATCTGGACAATGTACTCAACTGTCCCTAGGCGAATTGTACAGAATTTGTAGAAACCGCGGTTATCACATTGGCTGATGGCTGTGACGGAAATTTTGTCGCGTTTGGAGGAATATATAAGCTATGATCTGATAGGCCTGAATGAAACCAAGTAGGGGCTGGCTGAGGAAGACCTGGTTGCAAGTGTAGAGTTGAGGCCGTGTTCCGACCAAAATCACAATTGAGCATACCGGAGCTATCCAGCGGCGGATCAAAACTAGGCATGTGGAGGGAATGCAAGGTCGATTATTGAAAAGGTGTAACCAGCTTAGATTCCAGGCAATCCAAGAACGGATGTGTATATAGTTTTCTCTTGCACATTTTGGCAACATTTGATGGCCCCCTTCAGCTAGAAGATCAGTAAATACTCTGTTTAGTCCATTCCAGCAGAAAACCCTGTGAATCTCATAAGAATTCTCCTGGGCGGCATTCGAGTGCCCATTCCAGTTGATCTCCTATGTGTTTCTATAGGTGACATTTCAGCAGCTGAGAGATCGGTTCAGGGGACAAATGATACGCATTTGAGTGCCCATTCAAGATGATCTCCTATGCGTGTCTCTGGGTGACATTTCAGCAGCTGAGAGATCGGTTCAAGGGACAAATGATACGCATTCGAGTGCCCATTCAAGCTGATCTCCTATGCGTGTCTCTGGGTGACATTTCAGCAGCTGAGAGATCGGCTCAAGGGACAATGATATGCATTCGAGTGCCCATTCAAGCTGATCTCCTATGCGTGTCTCTGGGTGACAGCAGCTGAGAGATCTGAAAATCACATATGCATGTCGGTGACACTCCGGACCCCCAGAGAAAAGATATGTGAATCTCAGATACACTCTGGGCAGCATTCCATAACTTGGCCCAGGCAGAGCCTCACAGATCTCAATGAAGGGCTCTCGTATCGTGTCTATCGAGATCCACTTCCCCTCTGCTCAAAAACTCTTCCCCTCTGCTCAAAAACTCTTGCAACACAAGCAATGGATCAAAATTAGCAAACCTACATACCCCAAAGCTGCAGGCCGCGCCCAAGCTCGTTGAGATATATCTATGATGTTAAATATTAAAGAGGTCCCTCGAACGCCAGGTCCCTGCGGGGCCTCCCATGCTTCACATTCCCGGCCAGGGTCCTTGCCGCGGCGCCCCCTGTGACCGGGGGGTCAGGCCCGCAGCTTGTCGGCCGCCGCCTGCTTCTCTGCCTTCTCCTGGGCCTTCTCCTGGGCCTCGACCTGGACCTGGTTTTGGACCTGGTCCTTGGCGCCCTGGATGCCCTCCTTGGGCAGCGAGACCGCGCGCTCCGGCCGCTTGCGGTCGTTCCACCGCAGCTGGAACTCGCGTTTGCAGGCCTCGGTGGTGAAGTCGCAGCTGACAATGGCCACCATGTCGCCGGGCTTGTAGCTGATCTCGTTCCACACCTCCTCGTCGTTGGTGTCACGCATGGCCAGCGAGCCTATGTAGTGGGGTTCGACCATGGCGGTGCGCACGAGAAACTGGGTGTGCCACTGCATCATGTGGCCCAGGGCGTCGCGCTCGCTGGAGAACCGCTTGAACGAGCGGTACAACGGCTCGGCCCACAGCTCGAGCCAGATCCGCGACGCCACGTTGTTCTTGAAGAAGAAGCTGTCGGTGTTGAGGGTGCGCCCGTCCTGGGTCAGCACGTAGCTGACGTCCTGCACCCGGTTGTTTCGGTAGGTCCGGATGTGGGTGTTTTCGTAGCGCATCACCGGCTTCTGCCGCAGCATCCTCGGCTCCAGCTTGTCCTCGCGCAGCAACTCGCTGTACACGTCGGTATCGCCGTCCATGATCAGCGCCGTGTCGGCCAGGTACCAGATCCACTCCGCCTCCGGGAAGCTGACCTGGGCCTCGGCGGCCAGCGCCACCCGGGACCACGACGCCTGGTGGTTGTGTGTCTCCTCAACAAACTTCCAGAACTCGGATGTGAACTTGATCAGCAGGCCGAAGCCGTGGCTCTGGGCGTATTCCAGCCGGTTTTCGATGATCTTCTCCACGTAGTCCCGGGAGTGCTTGGCGTCATCAATAACGGTGATGATGACCAGCGGCGGCGCCGTCCCGTCGAACTGGTAGATCACGTTGGACGCGCGCCGCGATCCGGCCGGGTCCAGCGCCGCCAGACCCTGCTTGTCGCCAGGGGCCTTCTTGACCCCGTCCCGGGACGAGCCGGCGGTGCCGAACTGGGCCGGCACTATGAACGGCGTGTCGCTGCGCACCAGCTGCTTGTTGCCCAGAAACATCGCTGGCTGGCCGCCCAGGCCGCCGTCGCCCCCGCCGAAAAACAGCCACACCACCAACGCCAGGCCCACGAGCACCATCACGATCTCCCGCACCGCCTCCCGGCTCAGCTTCTCGCTGAATTGGCTACCTTTGCGGCTGTACCCAATGGGGTCGCCTTCCGTCGTCACCAAACTCGGCAGCGAGTCGAACACCACTGACTTCCCGCGTCTTCGGTTCGACATGAGGAAAATTACTAACGCGTTGTGTACACAAATCCTCCCCCGGTCTTCCCACAACCCATGCGATCGCATCAACACACAACGTGAGCAACCGCCCACGCCAGCCCGGATTCGCTGCGCGGCGCCGGCGGAGAAACGATTGGGATCCATCAATCTCAAGTCAGAAATGCGAGATGAAAGTTCCGAAAATATTGATTCTATGTTGTATATAATTGAGCCAATACACCTCTTACCTAAGTCACCTCTCAAGTGCGAGGGCTATTTGGCCTCCGCATGTCCCACCGCAGTGTGCGTGGAGAGCAGCGGCATGCTTTTGTCAACCCATACATATGGAGGTGGATTCTTGCGCGTATTCCACCAACTTTATTTGGCACGTCTAAACTTTATATTACGACTATATAAATCACACTATAAAATCGGCCTGCCACTGCCCGGCTACTAATTTCGATAGTTACAACAATTATCAAAGCACGCATTCGACATCCAGCAAATGCTATTCTTGGCGGGCACATTGCACACGGCGAGCACATTATTCACGACCGCAACTCATGTTGCACTCATTATTTAGATGTCAGAACTTGACCGTGCGAAGTTCCTCGGTGCAACAACGAAACATTGGTGAGACTGAGTACCACACTGACGCACTGCAGTGGGGCACTAGTCGATCCAAGTTGGATCAAATGTTGCCTATAATAACGCTTATGAACCGTCACAGAACCATTGTGTCTACTTTATTTGGATGTCACCTATATTCATCTCTGACATGTCGCAAAGTCGTTGTTTCTGCATGAATCTAGTGCGCTCTCACACTTAGCCCAGGTGATTCCAGGTTGGGGAAGTTTCGCCGTGTGAGCGCTCTCACAGTGTAGTCTCAACATGAGGGTTCCCACAGGGTGTTCTCCACCTGTAAGTGTTCCCACAGGGCGAATCTCATTCTCTCAGATTTCCCGATTAGGAAACTCCACACCAGCATAGTTTCCCCATTTGTAAAATCGGGGGAATTGTAAAACCAGGGAGAGGGGAAATTCATGCCTTCCACTACATGCGGCAATGCGTTTTGCAAAACTTACTCACCATCTTATTACGTTCCATATCCGAATTACTCGATGGTCTAACTAGTTAAGACTCTACTTATACTTAAGCGTTGACAATGCGCAGAGTGTTGGAGTTGCCCAGACCGGACTTCCAGCCCTGGATGGTCACCACGGGCACACCCTTCTTCATGATGTTAAGAGCAACGGCCTGCTCGATACCCCAGCGGATACGCTTCTCGACGTCGTTCTGCCAGTCCTCGATGGAGGTGGCCTTGGGCTCGGGGTACACGAAGGGGTAGACACCGCGGCTCAGGTGGGCCTGGCGGGCGGCCTGCTCGTTGCGGGTCACCATGATGATGGGAGCAAGCGGGCGGTACTTGGCGCAGAGGCGGGCAGTGGTGCCGGAGGTGGACAGCACAACAATGGCACCGGCGCGCTGCTCGAAGGAGGCAGACACAGCGGAGATCGACACGGTCTCGGCGGTGGAGGTGGGGAGCACGGTCAGGTTGCGGATGTCGTCGAACAGGTTGCGGTAGGCCACGGTGTGCTCGGCGAGCAGAGCGGTCTGGCGCATGGTGGTCACGGCCTCCACGGGGTACTTACCCTTGGCGGTCTCACCGGACAACATCACGCAGTCAGCACCGTCGAGGATGGCGTTGCCGACATCGCTGACCTCGGCACGGGTGGGACGGGGGTTCACGGTCATGGACTCGAGCATCTGGGTGGCACAGATGGCAGGCTTGCCAGCAAGGTTGCACTTGGCAATGAGCTGCTTCTGGACCAGGAACACCTCGGCGGCAGGGATCTCGATACCCAGGTCACCGCGGGCAACCATCACACCGTCGGTCTCCTTGAGAATGTCGTCGAAGTTGCGCACACCCTGGTGGTTCTCGATCTTGGCAATGATCTTGACGTTCTTGCCGTCCTCGCCAAGCACGGAACGGATGTGGCGGATGTCGGCGCCGGTGCGGATGAACGAGGCGAACACCATGTCCACGTTGTTCTTGACACCGAAACGCAGATCGCTCTGGTCCTTCTCGCTCAGGGCGGGCAGATCGACGTCGGAGCCGGGCAGGTTCACACCCTTTTTGCTGGAGATGTTGCCGCTGTTGATGGCCTCGGCCTTGATGGTCTGCTTGTCGACGATCTCCTTAACAACCAGCTGGAGAATACCGTCGTCGATGTAGATGGGGCGGCCGGGGGCCACCACGCTGGTGATGTTGGCGTAGTCCACGTACAGCAGCGAGGCGTCGCTGGTCTCGGCGTACTTGGGGTCGGTGGTGACGGTGATGGGGGCACCGGCCTGGATGGGCCAGTCCTGGCCATCCTTGGTCATACCGGTGCGGATCTCAGGGCCCTTGGTGTCCAGAGCAATGGCCAGGCCACGGCCGGGATACACCTCCACCGACTTACGGCAGTTGTCGATGACACTCTGGTGGTAGTCGTAGGAACCGTGGCTGAAGTTCATACGAGCAATGTTGAGACCAGCCTTGCGCAGGGCCACCAACGTGTCGACGTTGTTGGTCTTGGGGCCGATGGTGCCGATGATCGAGCTCTTGCGCAAGTTCGGCTCGGGCTGCATCTCAGTGTCGACAGAGATGATCCACTGGAGGTTGGAACGCGGGTAGTCGGCGGTCGGGAACATTATTGATGATGAATGAAGATCGAGGGGGGGTTTCTGGATTAGTCCTGGAACCGGGTATATAGGGGTTGAGGAGGGGTCCGTCTAAGGTAATAAGTATTCCTGCTGCTGATGAGGGGACCAGGGTGGAAAATAATATAGCTGCTGGATGTTGGGGCAGGGTTTCCGCATCGGTCGTTATCAACGTTGTGACTGGCTAGACACTGGATTTGTGGGCCCTTACAACACGAGCACAAGACGCAGGGCAAATACGAAAACACCGACCACGCGAGCAACTTGCGCGGGATCAACGCAAGAACACCGTGGATACGCACACCGGCGGGGTCCATGGAAGCGATGCCGCGAATTCGCCCTCACTCATCCGCCTGCTGAAAATTATTGTCGGCTGGCTTTTTTCTTCCGAGACATCGAACAATTTCACCGTTGCAGCAATTCCGCCGGACTCGCCCGGAAAATCCAAGGGATACCGTTACCCGCCCACGTGATGATAATGCACCACCCTGGCCGTTTGTTAAGAGAGGACCGTTTACGAAAACCATGGCGCGCCCTCGCCCGGCACATGAGGGGTTACGCAGGTATGCGGCAGGGTACGGAATGATCGATACGACGTATTGTGAAAATTTTTGTTGGGGGCTCGCTTCAGTGCGCTGGCTCAGGGAAGGGTCCAACGGTGCTCCCAACTACGTCACCTGCGCGGGCAATCCACCTCAACATACGCCTGGCTCCCGACATCTGGGTGTGACCGCTATATAGCCCCCACGGGCGACGCAGCGCCCCTATACGTCTGGCCGCCGCTGCCCTGCCACAAGCGGCACCGTACGAGGCAGATCTTTGGCGGGCACGTGCCAAGATAAGCCTGCTGGGCTGGAACCACGCGGGCTTCGACTACCCATCCGGCCGGTTCCCACACTGAGGGCAGAGGATTCGGTGGGTACTCACTAACAGGCGGAACGGTAATTGCTAGTCATATCTGATGCACCAGTCAACCTTGATCGCACCGGTCCGTTAAGTGCAACAATTGCTCCTCCGCATGCACCCCGACGCATAAACAGTGCCAAGCGCACCAGCACTGCCCCCACTACATACGGTTGCCTGCGGTGAAGCCCACCACTACATACGGTTGAGCAACGAAAAACCCCGAGTGCTGCTTCTGCTCCCTCCCCACCACATACTGCCAAGCACACATTGTCCAGCATAGTAGCTGGCCAACACTACCCACGCTACCCATGGAGCCTGGGTGCGTGTGCACGCCAAACTTGTCGGGCCAAACTGACAGCACGACGACCCCGCGCCCGAACCCTACACGTGAAGTGATTTTTGCAAAAACAAAGCCGGCTTCCCATCACTCTAACTAATTCACACACCTCACTAAACAACAATGTCGACCTCCGAGCAGAGCTTCATCATGATCAAGCCCGACGGCGTCCAGCGTGGACTCGTCTCCAAGATCCTCGGCCGTTTCGAGCAGCGTGGCTACAAGCTGGTCGCTCTCAAGATGACCGAGCCCTCTGAGGAGCTCCTCCGTGAGCACTACAAGGACCTCCAGGAGAAGCCTTTCTTCCCTGGTCTCCTCAAGTACATGCGCTCCGGCCCCGTTGTTGCCACCGTCTGGGAGGGCAAGGACGTCGTCAAGACCGGCCGTGCCATCCTCGGTGCCACCAACCCCTTGGCTTCTGCCCCCGGCACCATCCGTGGTGACTTCGCCATCGACGTTGGCCGGAACGTGTGCCACGGTTCTGACTCCGTTGAGTCTGCTCAGCGTGAGATCGGCCTCTGGTTCAAGAAGGAGGAGGTCCACCGCTACGTCTCTCCTTTCCACAGCTCTCTCTACGAGTAAATTAGTTACATAGAAGCTACTTTAGGATTGGATAGATATCACAGATAGAAGCCGGGCCTGGTATGGCGTGGCTTGGTTGAACATTTTGTTGCTATGGCTTTTGCCTTGGCTTTGGCTTCCTGCATGTCTATTTGGTGAAGGCCAAGTAAACAAAAAAAGTCGCGCGGGTCAAATAGGGTTGGCGACACGTTGACATGTCGTTTGTTCCAAGTTGGACTGCAGCGCGTGGTTATAGGATGTCACAACTGTTCTATAGGACCAGTTGTATCTATAGAGAATATATATAATATATCTGAAGCAAGGCATACCCCATGTACGATCTAGCTAAAGCTAAGAAGGTAGTCTAGGCATGGAATGGCCGGAAAACCAATTACATCGCGACAGTGCATCATCTTCTGATTTCGCCCATGTTTTTTTTTTTTGTCATACTCTCAGCCCTGCCTGGGGGAGGGGGGGCATGGAAATACCCCTGCCCTTTTCCAAAACAGGTAATCTCTGTTGACCCGGCATCCTTTCTGCAGAAGAAAGTAAACCCACATGTCGGATATTTTTGCAATAAAGCGCCAAAACTGCTAGGTTAGTGGATAGGTTTATTTTAAGGACTGCCCGCGGACTTATCCCTACGGAAGGTGACAGGGATTCGACATAGCTGGTGCGAGGTATCTTAAAGCGCGATGGGGCTAGAAATCTGGGGGGAACTGGAAGCGAGCATGCTGTAGCTAGTAGCTACGTACTATAATGAATTATCCTGAATTAATGTAAATCGAATAAATAAGTGGTGGATAAAAGCATCATACAGAATCCGGGACACAGCTGACGGTGTCGACACTGCGGCCCTTAATGTGTTCGAGTAGATTCATGTTACGCGCGTTGCCAGACGCTGTCTTCTTCTCCCATTTCTGGCTTAGGACCGAACTCGCCCTCGTAGACAATGGCACCGGCCTGACCACGCTGGTAGACCAACATAAGCTCAGGGATGGTCAGCAATTGGGCCACCGTGGGCCGTCGTTCCGGCTGCGGGCTGAGCATTAGCGACACAACCTTGTCCAACAAACACGAGTCGTCGACCAGGAAGCGCGGGGCCCAGCTGGGGATGTCTCTCTTGGCAGTGGGGGCATTATTGGCGGAGGCGCCATTGGAGGGGTGCCTGGAAACGCTCAGAGTGGAGCTGCCGCTTGCATTGGGGGCACCACTATTACCGACATTCATCGCTAGGTCGCCGCTGCTGAGCCGACCGGCGTCGCTGAGATCGCCGCTACGTAGTCGGTGCCAGTGGACGCCGTTGTCGGGAAGCACGATATTAGCGGCGACCTCGACCATCATCAGCCCGACACTGAAAATGTCGGCGGGCTTGCCGTACTGGTGGCGTTCCAGAACCTCCGGGGCAATGTACTCGCGATCGCCCTCGCGCTCGAACCCCGGAGGGGTGGGGCAGTAGGTGGCCATGCCGAAGTCGCCGATTTTGAGGTGGCCCTCGAAGGACACGAACACGTTGGCGGGCTTCAGATCGAGGTGGAGAATGTTGTGGGAGTGGATGACGGCTAGGCCGTGCAGGACCTCGACCATGATCTTCCACACGCGCCACTCTTCCAGGCGGGACACCCGGCCCTGGGCGGCCAGAAAGGTATTAAGGTCGCCGTTTTCGCAGAACTCGGTCATGATGTAGCCGAAGTTGGCGTGCTCCCACTCGTCGACCATCTGGATGACGTGGGTATCATTATTGGCGGCGGAGCTCAGCGTTCGCAGAATGTCGATTTCCTCGCGCTGGCGGGCGCGGTCGCGCTGGCCCACCAGCGGCTTCTTGGTGCGCTTGACGGCGAAGCGCTGCTTCCCCTGCACAACGACAAACACGCAGCTGAACTCGCCGTTGGCGGCGCTCTGCACCTTCTCGAACTTGGACACGAGGTGGGCGTCGTACAGCAACGCGCTCTCGTCCTTGAGGCGGTGGGCCAGGCTGCGGGAGCTGGGCACGCGCAGGCTGGAGTCCGAGCTGGAGTGGGACTGGTTGCGGGCCCGCACCGGGCAGGGCAGGACCAGGTCCTCGGTGCTGCTGTGGCTGTCGGCGCTGGTCTCGGCCAGATCGGCCACCACCGAGGGGGGCCGGCCGGCGTGGTCGGACTCGAACAGCGGCGGGCTGTCGTAGAACGACGCGGTGGTGGCCGGGGTTTTGGGCGAGTCGAGCTGGGGCCGGCCCAGCGGCGTTTCCAGGCGCAGCGGCGGCACCGGCGCAATGTAGGACTCGGCCGGCGCCGGTTTGGCGGCGCGGGCCTTGGCGCCGGCCGACGGCGAGATGGCCAGCACCGACGAGCCCGACGAGGTGTGGGAGGAGGCGGACATGCTGGCGTTGGCGGCGGAGCCCGCGGAGATCGCGGTGGACGCCGAGGACGGCACCGATTTGGGCTGGCCCACCGCGTACACGGGCCCGGAACTCCGGGCCGGCGCCGGCGACTTATCGGCCTTGATGCCGAACAGGCGCAGGCGGCGCCGCGGGCGCGGGCTGGACTGGGACTCGGCAAAGCTGGGGCTGGCGACGCTGTCGTGGCCCAGCTTGCCCGGGGTGTGGGGCCCCGTGGTGTCGCTGAACGACAGGGTGTCGCGGGACCACAAGGGGCTCATGGACATCGAGTCGGTGGGGTCGGCCGAGCGCAGGACGTGGCTGTCCAGGGCGTGGGGCCGGGGCCGCACGGCGGTGCCCGGCGTCACCGTGATGGCCTCCGACCCCTGACGGCCCGCGCCAGGGTACAGGACGCCGCCGGCGAGCTCGGCGTCGCCGGAGTCCGCGAAACGGTGGAGCAGCTCGTCGTCGCCCTCGTCGTTCGTGTCGTCGTCGGCCATTTCGTCACTGGTCAGGTCCTCGCTCACGGGCAGCGCCGGCAGCGGCGGGCGGCTCGGCCGGGGCAACGACGGCGTGGTGTGCGAGCGGTACTGGTAATGCTGGGGGGGAACGGGAGGCTGGGTCGGGTTTGGCTGGGCCGGATGCAGGATCGAGAGATGGTTTACGGACTCGGAGGAGTCGTGGGGTGCCGAGGCGTGGGGTGCCGAGGCGTGGGGCGAAGCCTGGTGTACAGACCCGTGCTGCGAGGGATCGGGGTGACCGGAGTCTCGTAGCGGATCTCGGGGCACCGGGTCCCGTTGAATGGAGTCCCGATACAGGGAGTCCCGGGGGAGGGGGTCCCGCGGGGTCAGATGCTGGAAAGGATGCTGGATCGAGTCCCGGGAGAGCGAGGCCCTGGGGTGGTGCAACGGGGGGTGCAGCAAGCCGGAGTCGTCGCTGTGGCGCGTGGGGGTGTCGGGGATGTCGCTCTCGTCGATCTGGCCGATGCTGAACCGCTTGAGGCGGTCGATGGGGGTGTGCATGCGGCTGCCCACCGACAGCTTGAGGCGCGAGCCCAGCGAGTCGGTGCTGCTCATGTCGGAGGCCTCGAGCTGGGCCAGGCTGTGGGGCGCCCGGCTGCCCGGGAACGGCGAGCCGTGGTCCAGCGGGGCGTGGCCGGGGTGCTTCGAGTACTGGGGCCCGGACAGCGGGTCGCCGGCCGGCACCGCGCGCTTGACCGGGGTCTCCGGCACCCGGGGCACCGGCGTCTGCGGCGCGTGCTTCTTGGACTGCAGCCCCACCGAGGCAAACGCGGTCTGCACGGGCTTGGCGCCCTGGAACGACAGATCGGGCCCGGGCGGCAGCTCGCCGGCGGCGTCGGTGACGTGCAGCCGCTTGGAGCCCTGCGGCGACGCCAGGGCCGCGGTGCTGGACCGGGCCAGGAAGCCCCACTGCTTGGTGGGCTGCTTGCCCGTGGAGAACGGGTGGGGCCGCTTCAGCGACAGCCCGCCGGTCTTGACGCGGGGCAGCGGCGGCTTGGCGGCGCTGCGGGCGCTGGGTTCGCCGCCGGCCGGGGCCCCGCCCCCTCGCCGCCCATCCCTGCCCCGAACGGGAAAGGGGCC